>BQKZ01001728.1:1550-16176 GCA_036244855.1 Temnopleurus reevesii
GCTACAAACCCACTTGCCAGCATGCCCGGGGCAACAAAATGAAGCTGTTGGGCAAGTAAATAAAATTGCCACTTGCCCGAAAGGGCAAGTAGCAGCTTTTTCTAGTTTTCATCTACATGTACAAACTGGCATAGGCCATCAATTTGGGGCAAAGGAAATTTTGTTCGGGCAAGTGATTTGAAAACTTGGTTGCCCGACTGGGCAACTGGTGAAAAAAATTCTTGTAGCACCCTGTATTTTTTAAAGTGTTTGTGATGACTATAATGTAATGTAATTAGTATACATCATGAAAAACTCAGAAAATGAATGTATTCACATGAATCATTGAAATATCAAATACACTACAGGTATATTATAAAAGGACCCAATTGAAAGCAATGCATGCATGCATGTAATATGCCAGCCTTCATGTAATATGCCAGCCTTCTTGAATATTCATAATGTAAGAAATTAAAGAAATTATTACACAATACAATATTCCAGAATGTTGGCAGCCTTGGAAAGAAAACAAAAAGAATACTTTTGAGAAAGAATGTGGGTCTTTTTAATAGTGGTGTTGACTTTGCATTGAGCATTAGATGGATATGATGCAAAAGTGGAGAAACAGAAAGATGCCGTCAATAATTACTGTTGCAAGTTATGTCGTCTGTGATGGAAATGTTTCTTTTTCTAGAAAGAATGTGAGTCTCTTTAATAGTGGTGAGGACTTTACATTGGGCATTAGATGGATATGGTGCAATTGTGGAGAAACAGAAAGATGCCATCAATAATTATTGTTTGAAATTGTGTCGTCTGTGGTGGAAATGTTTTTTTTTCTAGAAAGAACGTGAGTCTCTTTAATAGTGGTGAGGACTTTACATTGAGCATTAGATGGATATGATGCAATTGTAGAGAAACAGAAAGATGCCATCAATAGTTATCGTGTGAAATTGTATCTTCTGTGGAGGATTTTTTTTTTATAATTGAGAAAGACTCCTGAGTCTTTAGGTGTTGACTTTACATTGAGCATTAGATGGATAAGATGCATCAGATATTGTGGAGAAAAGGGGTTTCTGAGAATTCTATTCATGTACTGTAGAAGAGGTCTTGCTCTGCTTGGTGTTACATTAGTGTTATAAAGAGCATCAGAGTCTATGTTGACATGATATCTAATCGCATTAAACTGGCTTCATGAGGTATTGTATACATAGATAGAAATAGCTTTTCTAAGAATTTTTAGTGTTAAAATTAATATCATTTCCAGAGGACTCTTACTTCACTTTGATCACATTTCAATAAGATTCTGGGCAGGATACGTTCATCTAAAGGTTATCTCCTGTCCCTCTAGGCCTCCAACCTCCCGTATTCCGTACGATCAACAGCGGCCCGGAGCAATGTAACCAACACCTCCGCAAGACTCTCATGTCATTGTAGAGAGAAAACATTATTGCATTCCCCATGGATGCGATGCCGATTCCTGCTCACAGTTTGCCTGCAGATGAAGCACAATGTAATTATTTTCCGCTACTATCGACGTTTCCCCTCGGTTCGGATCGTTAGCATGTCATCCACGGTGAGGGAATGTCTGACTTGAAGATGCAGTCAATAATTATGGTTTCAAATTTTATTCTCTGTGGAGAAATGTGGGTTAAAAGCATTCTAATAATATGCGTTATTGACATAGCACGTTGCCAGTTCCTATTCAAGCTGATCAAAGCTCTTTACATTATTATCACCTGTCATCGGATTAATAGCAAGTCGGCTGTTAAGTGTGCACTGCTATAAAAAACCAACCACAAGATGGTTGTTCTCTACTGGTACCCAAATAGCACCTGGGTGAGAGTGGCTAATGTGGATAAATTTCTTGCAAAAGGAAATTTGTGCTGAAGGGGAATCGAACCCATGACCCTGTGAGTGAAGTCCAAGGAGGTAATCACTAGACCATGACACTTGCATAACAATACCATGACACTTGCATAACAATACCATATCACTGATGAATGGGTTTAATATGTGACCCTTCTGATAATATATTTGAAACTACGAATATGTGAAAGTATGACAGAATAAAAAAATACTAAATTGAAGAAAGAGTTAGAATAGAGCAGCGCTCAGGGAGCATATGTGGCTTTGGGCTGGAGAGGCGATCTACATTACTGAAGCGTCGGCAGAGGTTTATCGGGGCATCACAAGTTGCTGTATATAGAGATTGAAATGACAAGCCAGTCACTGATATTGTTCTAAGAAACTGCTTGTGTATGATCTTAAAAAAAAATACAGGACCAATGAACTGAAAAAATTCAGGTTATTCCTGTTTTGGACTAAGGTTTGGTATTTTGAACAAACTCTGAATCAGCTAGATTTTATTATTATTCTTGATGATTATTAAATCCTTCATTATGAGTCTAAAGAATTGAACTTCATTTGAGTCACATGCTAGATTCGGAACCCCCAAATTTATTGACATTCAAGATGGATAATTCATAATTTTCATTAATTATCCTATTTACTTCGTGTGACTCTAACTACAAGAAATAAGATTGTCTCATTTTCTTTTTCATTTATACAGTGTACAAGTTTTTTAAGATTATTAAAGATTTAGATGATAACATTATCAAGACAAACATCCTATTTACCTCAAGTGACTCTTACGTCAGTAAATTAGATTGTCTTATTGTCTTTTTCATGTAAGCAGTGTACAAGTTTGTTAAGATTATTAAAGATATAGATGATAACATTATTGAGACAAGCATTATTAAAAAACAGTTTTTTGTTGTTCCACTAACATGTGGTAGATAATGTACATGTATTGTACATGTACACTCTCCATGTTCCACTATTCCTTGTGAAATTTCTCTATGAAGGTTGCTTCCAGGAGGGTGTTTCATCAAGATTTGTCGCAGCGACAAGGAGTCATTTTCCGACAGCTCCCATAGCAACTGTCAACAATGGTGCTTTTCATCCAATCACAAACAAGGAATTTGTCAGCGTTGACTAAAGTTTTTGTCTCTGCAAAAAATCTTGATGAAACACCCCCCAGTTTTGATACCTGATGCTTTTAAGAAATCAATGTTGTGGCTAAAATTATCGTTCACTCTTAGCCCTGACAAAGTCTTTGCACAGAGTGGCTAGATTGACGTAATGGATCTTGGCTTTGTGCTCTGATCTTGCTTTCTTAGAAAAGCTTTTAGCATTAGAAAGAAGGAACCTGCATTGTGCTTTTCATGTTGGAGAAAGCAAACTTGATACATTGTGTACATTGTGTTCAAGAACATGAATGCCACATAATGAATTAATTAATTATGTTTTCATGGCACAGATTAGGCATAAAATTAATTTAAAATCATGTCAAAATAATTTTAAATGGGTGTGATGAGGATAATGATAAGAAAGATGGCGCCCTTTTCTGGTGTTTCAAATCTCATTCTTGAAATGGACTGTCTTTAAGTAATAAAGGGAAAAAATCCAACAGCGAGAAATTAATAGAATCAACAAATAAAGAATTAACTATTCAATGATTACTGAACCACTACTCCCCCCTCCATCCAATAGCTACAAAAATCCAACTAAACTCACTTAAATAAAGTATAGATGGGTTTTAGAGCTAGAATGTAAATAATTCAACAGATTTAGCATTTTGGATGTGAAGTTAAAACCCCAAAGGGTAGGGGCAATGCAAGAAAAAGCACATTCACTGTATCAGGTTTTTGTACGTGGGCTGAGAGTGAATTCAAAGGAGGACGATGAGCTGAGGGATCTCACAAGAGAAGGAGAAGGAAAAGAGACAAGATCCTGAAGATATTTTTGTGCGAGATGATGTGTTTCTTTTTGTATCTTTGAAATTTTGAATACTGTCAGTGAATCTGGTTGCAAGATCTAGATCATTTGACCAACTTCACTGACAGATAAACTTAATTTGATATTACATCTATGTGTGCTGCTGCTTTTGTTTGCTTTTGTTAAATTGGCAAAAGATATTCATGTACGGGCAAGTGATTTGAAAAACCACTTGCCTAAAAGGGTAAATATTGAAAAGAATTCTTGTAGCACCCTGCAGATACTCATATTACAGGGATGGTTTTATTACTCACAATCAAAATACTTACACCGCACGTCACTCACAAGTTGCAATCAATTACATTTTTCCAGTGACACCCTCTTTCTTCTGTCTTTTTCATGAACTGAAATTGGATTGTATCGAATCATGATTATTCTATTTCACTTTCCAGGTAATGCAAGACCAATCAGAAGGCGCCAGCTACCAGGGAGTTCCCCCGCTGGACAAGGTGTAGAATGGCAATGGGAGGATAACAGTGGCTGGATACAGTAAGACATGGACACCAGTACAATCGTAGAGGATGCTTACAGTAAGAACCTACCTTCCATAGACCTTTCAAAGACCAAATGCCATTTACCATACATCATAGACTACACGCAGATGATGCAGGTTCGTAGGACTTCCGGTTTTAAGAGGAGACTACGCAGGGTGGTGCTGGCGGAGGGTTATCCTAAAGTGAACGATGCGTCGTTGCTGAGTGAAGTCTCATGTAGTAGTAGCACAAGTCAGGAATTGCCTGCAGTTTTAGAGTTGGAAGCTACGGGTAGTGAGGATGATGATAGAAGTGGGCAGGAGGATGCAAACGCAAATGTGGCGTTGGAATCGTGCCAAATTGACATGGTCGCTGAAGTGTCATCCACGGATGGAGTGGAGCTGTCGCGACCGACATCGCTATCGTTAACAGAAGCCATCAAAGAAACGGACAATGCTGATTCGCCGAGCCCTGCCTCATTACCGACATCAACAACACCAAACGTGCCTCAGGTCGTGGAACCAACGACAGCGACTCAGAGAGCTGGGAAGAGAACTCACGGGAAGCGAACATCGTCTCGTAAAGCTGTAGCAGCGACAAGGGATGTTCAAGCGACAGTGGCATGGACGAGCCCCGCGGATGCTGATGTGGCAAGCACTAGTTCAGCAGGATCATCCTCAGGAAGTTCTGGCAGGAGTACTTTACCAAGGTATGTATGAGGTCAGAATGAAACCCCTTAAATATAAATAGTCATAGAAATCCAAGGAAAAAGAAATTTGGCAAAATTAACATCTTCCCATTGAAGCCCTTACAATGGCTTACCTTAAATAAAGTACTTTTTCATTTATTCTGCAAGGAAATGTCAAAGAGGATGATTAAAAAATGTACGCTGAATGATAGGAAACTCCTATCATGAATGGGGAGTTGTTAATTTGTTCCAGTTTCTTTGAAGTCCCAGCTATATGCATGAGTTCTTTGATTTTTTAGCAGGCCTGTAATATGAGAAACATAACAATACATTTTCATGGTCACAAAGACCTCATTTTTAGAGATCCTTGACTCGTAAAAGTGATTCCCCTTGGAAATTTTCAATGGAAAAAACATAAAGAAATATCGGTTGAATAACATGTCAAGGTATTAAAGCATCAATTGAGGGATGAAAATTAGTACCCAGAAACCTGACTTTAATATTGCAAAAGTCCTTCACAAATGTAGTTAGATATTTAGTATATTCATTTACTTTTGTTCAGAAGCTTTTTTTTAAATGATATTACGAATGTTGGTTCCGCACATTCTGTCCCCTCCAAGTGAAAGAGCTCTATTCAAGTGACAATGAAAATTCAAGGCTGCAAATGTAGCATCTTAGTCTGTCCATATATGTCGTCTCATTTTCTATAGGTCAGTGAGTGTACCAGCATCCATGGCATCTGGTCAGTCAAACGAGGGCAGCAAACATCCCAAGACTGCAAGCCCAGACCCAAGCACCGGTATCGGCATGCCACCCCTCACCCAGAGTGCAACCATGTCACAGCTGGCTGCTGCCGCTGCTGCTACTACGCCAAGAATGAGAAAGTAAGACATGTGGTACAAGTTTATTTTCATGTCAGCGGATTTAGGTTGGAACGTTGTAGGGCCCTGTTCCTATTTATGGATACTTTTTTGAGTAGATCAGTCACCCAAAGTGCTCTCTGACAGGGATCTTGTTCGTAAGCCTTTTATAATCTGAGCCCAACACACTTTGTCTTATTCAGGGATCACAAGCACAATGGTTTCAAAACTAAATGAATTTAGTATCTTTAGTAAATTTGGTAAGCATAAGGAAAGCGTTCATCACAATATGTCATGATGAACGTGTTTTCCTTTCAAGTCCCTCATAGCTTTTGAATAAGTATACCTGTGTGAATGATAGGTATCAGGTTCCAAATTTATGCAAAATAAGAAAATAAAACAAATTATCAGCCAAACACTTGCTCAAAAACATGATTTGAGAATTTGCTTTTGAATATGATTTGTGATGTGTTTCTATTTGTTTGTTGACTGGCTCATGATAGGCAACTTTCTTTTCTTTCATGGTCATTTCAAATGTGTTAGGGAACCTTCTGGCCGAAAATCAACCAGCGATGACTGTTCTTGCCCTAACATATTACAATTCTTTGTTGCCTCTTCAATGTCATTTCACATTTTTGTGCTGAACGCATTACCCCACGCAAGATTGGGTCACAGAATTCATGTTTATTATTCGATGAATAGGCGACCGTTATTTGGCTGAGCAGTTGTCTGGTGATCTTGCATTGTGCGTTAACCCACAAGGCGAAATCGCAAGAAAACGGGGTTGGATTTCGGGATGACTGAGGATTCTCCGCTTTTCATACAAAATTTGTGCATGAACATGAGCTTTACACTCTACGTTGTTCAGTATCCACTTGTGAAAGCACGCTATGGCCTTTTTTCCCTTGCTCTGACATGATCAGATTTTTGTCCTTATGCATTTCTCAGGTATCTTACACAAATATGTATTTTGTCTTGTTTAGATCCCATTCGACACCATGCACTATCCAGACAAGAACAGCGAACGCAGCCGGCGCAAGACTTAGTCCTGTCATGACAGGTAAGAGAGTGGGCTCAGGAATCTGGCATAGTTGTACTTTTATGATATAGTAATTTTGAGTAATTGAGCGCCATGAGTAGAGCGCCCAGCTTAGGCGGAGACCAGCGCTATACAAGAGGCCATCATCATCATTATAGTGTAAAGACCACCGCACACTATATGATATTTTTATCATACGACCTTACAATCAATTTTGCAAAGACTTAACCGATAAACCAGTTTTTGGAGAGATGGCGCTTCAGATATTTAACTACTTTGTGAGCTACAGTAAAAGTATTACAATAATGCAGCTTTTCAATGGCAAATTAGAGCATGTTCATATTTGTTTTGGATTAAAATCGATCAAGAAATGGCTTAATTATCACAAACTAAGAAATGACGACAGCATTGCTCTCCCCAACACAACATGCTTAACGTACAAAATGAATGCAAACTGACACACCGCATACTGTACAATACCACCGGCTGCTCGAGCCATTCTACGCTGCTCTGACCCGCGTGTGCATCATTTAACGTGCCGTAGGAATAACGCGTGGTTGGCATTTTCAAAGCAAAATACGTCAGAATAAGTGCGAAGATCGTCTCCTAATATCGTACACAGTTATATTTAGGCATGTAAAGCAGATTGTGAATACGTCAGCGAGTTTTACATCAATTTCTGCATCCAACCATTACGAATCTATACCTGTTAACACACTATTATACGTCGTCTCATGGATAGCTATCATTCTAGAGCTATTTATTATACACCTAGACACTTTCTTCTTTTAACATCTTTTGTCACTTTGTTGTTAATAAACAAATTTCTTAGAACTTTTTACCGTATGTTTGCAAAAAGTTTATATCTGATATTTACATGAAATACTAGCATTTGGTATTTTTATACCCAGACATAATTAAATGTAATTTATGGGCAATTCTGATTTCTTTGGCAAAAGTTTTCAATCAAAATGAAGCAAATTCCACCAGATAGCCAGACATACTGATATTGACAAATTAAAAAGAAAAGATTCATTATTGCAGATTTAACAAAATTTTATGATATTTCATGCCTCATCCTCACAACCGTATATTCTGGCATACACATGTATATAATTTAGATTCTGTATTTGATTGGGGTTAGCATTTATTTGTGTGAATATTAACTTGCCTATCATTGCATTGGTTGGTGTTTTGTATTGCATCTGTTTCATAGCTTCAATCGAAGGTCAATTTATAAAAGTCATACTCTCCCAATGTAGTGCACCCTTATCACTACTACGGTAGAGTATCAAAGACGACATTTTCATTGAGCACACAGTTGAGGTTGGCAAGTCCTGAGTATTTAAAAGTCACTGAATGGAAATTATCTTTATATTTCATCAATTAGATTTATGTTTGTTGATGGAGATATATTTTTCATATTTTTCATAAGAAGTGATCAAACAAATAAACAATGATTTGATGGATTTTCCCCTTGCAATTTGCATCCAAACGCTTCCATTTTATATTCTTTCCTGTTCTGTATTCTAGTCATTGCTTATTGCTGTTTTGTGTTTAACATTGATGTACAAATTCTTGTGAATTTAATAATTTCTTGACTTTCATTAATATTATCCGACTATCTCATACTCCATTTGGGAAAGACACTCATTTACCAAGATCTTCTTTAATAACAAAGCATGGTGTGAAGGGAATGTTAATATGGAATCTTTCATTTTGTGTGCAGTATGCTTTGTCAAATTTGCTGAGTTTTTATGATACTGTCATTTATAGTGCCTGGCTGCAAATTGAATGAAATCATATATTTTGATGTACAATTCATGTGCACTTCTTGTCATACTTCTTTGCTTACATGTTATGCAGAACAATGGAATCACGGTGTGATCACTAAACCATGAAGGTGTTTCTACAAAGTTGCAATTGACTGCAAATCAGCAACAAATCATATACGAGTTAAAACATGCATTTTCATTTGCACATGTTCTGTGCTTTAACGAGATTCGCATGAAACACTGGATTAAATTTGCATGCTCCAATCAATTTTCAAAGTTTTGATTTACACCCCTAATGGGCTTCTTAAATTGGCAAACGTACAAGAAAAAAATGGCTGCCAACATGGAGAACTCTCCATTCACTTTGTACACAAAATTTCACATTAACTTGCGATCAATCCAACCCCTACATATATTGTTCTGAGTTTTTATAGTGATAATAGGTAGCAAAGGATTCTGACTTGCACTTTACACTGGACCATCCGCACAAACGTTATTGTCATAAATGGGTATTTCCACGGGGTTGGGTCCATTTTTGTGACATCCAAAAACCCTAAATCTGTGGCTTTTTCAAACCAGGCAAATACAGTCCAATAATGACATTACCCCAATGACAGTATCTCACCCAGAAGTATTCCTCAAAGACCATAGCATATTGGAATTTGATACCTGACAATTTCTTGCACATGCAAAAGCAGTGGGATGTCCATGTAACGTAGTGAAATTTTTGTATACCTGTACCTTCAAATCCAGAAAAGATTTCAAATCCAAATGTGTATAACTGAGAAAAAAAGCAATTTTCATCAATAGATCGAAGCTTAAGAAGATCTGAATTGATCTTCATGGTGAAGTGACAAAGTGGCTCACTACATTACATGGACTTTGCATGAAAAGTGGACCCAACCCCATGGAAATACCCAAATATAATCAAGAATGAAGTTGTATGTTTGTTTATCATACTAATCACATCAGATACCAATGTCACACTTCAAAATTCTGAGATTTTTATGCTATATATATATTCCAGATTCCTAATGTGTTTTTCCGGATACAGCATTTCCTAGAACAATCCAATTTCCTTGGACATTTTTCAAAATCAGTTTCCTGTATCCCGTGGGATTGGATTTTCACGTCTGATGATATTTTGTTTTGGGGTGAAAAAAGTCAATTTCCTCTTCAAAAGCAAACAGAAAAGAGGAAATGGAGCGCTAGAAATCCTCTGATAACCAAACATTTTTTTCAAATCGTTTGTGGTGTGACATCGATATCATTGTTATTCTCCATAACTGACACCATTAATCTTGCATCATCAAGTCTATATCCTCTATCTGTCCACCCCTCCCCCCTTTGTAGCTATGACGAGCATTTTGCTCTCCACAGCATTGCCAGTCAAGCTCGTACCTGTGAGGACACCCATCTACTGTCCGCCAAACTCTGGAGGTATCCGTCCCGTCGAAGGGGTCAAGCCGCGCAAGAAGAAGAGGAAGATGTCACTCAGAGGTAAGGTTCCATTCAAGTGTTTTATTTGGTGTACATGTATATCATTTGCATAGCTGCCAACTATTAATAATTTTTGTAATCATTACTAATTTGGGTCTCAGATTTGTCAAGTTTTGTATTAAATCCAGTAAAGAGTACCAATTTTGTCAAAATAAGCACCATGCATTTCAATGTAATATATGTGAAGATTACCAATTTGTAGCAGGATTATTACTAATTTCCACTGACTCAGGTTGGTTGCTATGCATTTAACGCTGGGAGTTTTTAGCAGATAAAAAAATCACCTAAAATTGTCACAAATTTAAAATTGGGAGTTTTAGTTAACATTTTAAAATCAATATTTTCTGCATAAAAAGAAAAGGAGGAAGATGCGATGAAGGGCTATGGTTCCTATTTCACTGTTTGTTGATAAATGCAGGAAATTCTGTACAGATAGTAATTCCTAAATTGGTAACATAACAATTGGTCACATAACATGGGAGGTAAACAATGAAATTTCCACCAAAAAGGTAAAATTATAATTTAGCATTTATTGTTGGACGGATGGTACTTTCTAACAGGAATTGTTCCATAAGTTGGCAACAGAAGTGTGTAGTGAATAGTGACAATAATTATTTTTTACTCCCCCTCCACCATAAAGAAGAGAGAATAGATGAAGAGAAAGAGGGAGATGTCACTTATACATAAGGTTTTATTTCCATTTATGTTGATTGAAAACAGAAAATAATTCCTAAAACTGATTTTTTTTTCAAGTAGTCAAAATCACCAATTTATATGGAAAATTTTCAATGTCCTTACACATTTTTCAGAGTCAATTTGGTAAAATATTCCATATTCGAAGTTAGAAATGATATAGAAATTTAGTCAATTTGGTAAAATATTCAAAACTGGAAGATAGAAATAGAATTGCTGCTTTGTNTGAGTGTTATGCCCTGTATGTCAACTCGTGCAACTTAGACAATTTAAGAGAGCAACTTTGTCACCATCAGATGCTAGATGCAACATTACTAATATTTTTTCTAATTTGCCCTTTCTGAAAACAGAAGCATTATCTTTAATCCACAGATGATGTTTCAGTATAAAATTTATAATGTACGATGATCGACTTAATGGGAATGAATAAATTTGTGCTCTCCGTAACGCAAGATGGTGGGAGTACAATACGTCAGGATTTTTTCTTCCTCTACCTGTGAAATAGATTAGCCTTGAAAATCCTATAATAATTAATAATTGATGATGTTTCTCTCCATATTTTATACCTCTTGAGAATATCCTATATGTTTTTAAAAAGTGTGCAATTTATCTCACTATAACGAGGACGAAGAGGAGGGATATTGTGTCCTCAAACTAGACAGATTAAGCCCCAGTCACATAGAAGCCCGGAAGCAACATGATTCAGCTCACAGTTAACTGCCTCTGAACAATGAATCATGCTCAGTTGGGGCTTCTATGTGATTCGGGCATTACCTCAGCAGTCCCCCCAATTACTAGTTAATGACATTTCTCTACATATTTTATATCTTTCAGGAGTGTCCTATATGTTTTGAAAAGCTGTGCAATGTATCTCACTATAACGAGGATGAGGAGGAGGGAGATAGTGTTCTCAAACTAGACCGATGTGGACATCTCTTTCATCAAAGCTGTCTGCATGCCATGTACAATAGTGGACCAAAGGTACCCATGCCCAACCATTCCCTTCTTTAACCCTAGCAACGTCCCGGGCCGATCAGATCGGCCCAACTCGTACGCCCTGAAATGACAGGGCCGATGTAATCGGCCCTATTTTTCATTGGTTTATACCTATAGAATGCGTGGTCCTATGTGTTTGATATCTTATTTGTGATTGGCTGAAATATATTTCTTCCGATATATATCAGTTATTTTGACCAATGAGAAACGTTCTTTTAGAAAAATTCATTCCCGTACATCCTTTGTTCTTGTTTACTATATGTGACGGCGAGTAAACAAACTTTAGATTTTTCATCGAGTTTCTATTCTTTCTCCGTAATTTTCGCTGCTTGCCAAGCGAGATTACGCGATGGATTTTACATTTTGTGAGGAAACATTGAGATGTATGAATGCTGTGATTATTAGTAATCGAGAATTTGACAGTCATTTTGATAACTGAATTACAGAATCTGAGAAAATAGCGTGTTTTTGAGCAAAGATCAGCTCCGACTGCAGGAACTCTGAAGGTCAGTCCCGTACATGTATTTTCGCGTATGTGAATATTTGTGACTTTTACGATGGCGACTTCACGAGAGTCGGACAGCAGTGACAATGAGATTTATGATGGAGATGAACGTAATAATCATTTTTTCGATGAGGGGAGTGATGGTAGTGACTTTGAGATTGAGGATATGGACACAAGTAATGATGATCAGCCTCTTGCCAATCTTATGGTGGATTCTCACGCAACCATAGCGAATGATACGGGGGAAAATTCAGAAGACTTTGACTCTGAGAATGATCAGCCTATTGCACATTTGAGGAGAGCCAATCACGATGGACACCACATTTCTGATTCAGACTCCAATCATTCAGATAGTGATGATGCTTTGTTTTGATATTCTATGGAGGTGTTGCTCAAAAGTTGCAATTGATCGAAAGTTGCAGTTGATCGGAACGCGCCAATCAAAATGATTGTTTCATGCGCGTCTTGTTAGATGCGCACATCGCGCGCAAATGAAAACACGCGTTACAATTTGTAAAGTTGCAGTTGATCTGCAGTTGCTTTTGAGCAACACCCCCTATGTGTTTCTTTATATTCTATACCAACATAATATAATGTTTGAGTATATTGTTACAGACATAAGTCATTACATGCAATTTCTACATTGATAAATAACTCGCAACTCTATTGCATTATGTACAACGGAACTAAAAGCCACCATACCATTTCTTATGTTATTCTTTGTTTTTATTATATTTTATGAAAAATTGCATAACTCATGAACGAAACGTGGTATTGAGATGAAATTTTCAGCATTTTGCTTGTAAATAAATTGCCTATAAAGTTGAATATATTGATTATCATTTTCATTCCTAGTTGGGTCTCCAGTTTGAAGCAAAATGGATGTAATGGATGAAATTGTTATGGCGGCCATGTTGGAATGTGGTCATGTGACCTTGAAATGTGATATGAAGTGTGCTTGTGTCAATGAATGTCTTGAGCATATTCTAAGCTTTCTAGAAATGTATGGTTTGACATGATTTAGTTCACAAATGAAATCACAAAACTGAGTATTAGAAGTATATACGTTTATTAAGAATATCCATGGACAATACATACTGTAATACTAGGACATTACTAGGGTTAATGAGTATTAAATAAATGAAGAGAACTGCTGAAATTGCTTATCCAATAATGGAGAGCTGTGAAAGTAAAATGAAGTTAAAAAAAAAAGCTTGAGCTTTTGATCCTAGTAGAATCTTAATCATAAGCAAGAGCTTAATCTTTCAAACCTAGTAGGTTCTTAATGATTATAGCAAAATTTAGCTTATGATCCTGCTAGGATCGAAAGATCAAGCTCTTTTGGAGGTGCCGTAGTGTAGTGGTCGTGACTCTCGCCTTTCAGCCAGAGGGTCATAGGTTCGAATCCCACCTATGGCGTCAATTTCCTTCAGCAAGAAATTCATCCACATTGTGCTGCACTTGACCCAGGTGAGGTAAATGGGGATGGCAGGAAGAAATTCCTTGTAATGCGGAGCGCCGTAAATGGTTGCCAGCTAGAGCCGGGTAGTAGTGAGTGTAAAACTTTCAGTGCCATGAGCACCGATAAGGTGGACCTGTGCGCTATACAAGTAGCCACCATTATTATTACTATTATTATTTTTGTCTCCATTTCAATAATCATTTATACTGTATCAGCCATTACTTTGGCATGTAAATATTTTTGTAATCAACTACTTTCAAAGCAAAGTCATTGTATTAATAATCAAATTCACGTTCACAACTTTCAAAACACCATAAAAACATGTCCATGCACCCTCACATACAATTGTCATTGGGGTTGTCACCTGGGTGATGTTTTCCCAATTACTGTATATGCTCTTGCCAATATCCGCTTTGATGTTTAACCTCCCAACTCGAAACACTGCAATAGATATACCCAACCCCTTTACACAATCAATGAGCTGTCTATATTTAGGTAGATTACTTTCATGAAAAACTACTGATGCACAAACATGTATTGGTGAGGATGTATTTGTTTAGTGTTGAATTTGCATTTGCTCAGTCTCTCTGCAAATTTGGCAAAAATAAAGCACTCCTGATAATAACAGCTTTCAACGTATTCATTCATGTGTAATGTATCATTTTTGCATTTACTGCTGCATTGAAAAACAGGAAATAAGAGATTACTTGAACAAATTGCCATTGATGTTGCTCTTGTGGTTATTGACATTCATGTAATTAAAAAATTGCACATTATCTTTTTCCCTTTTCATTGATATTCCACGTCATTGTAATAATA
>BQKZ01001728.1:25813-36632 GCA_036244855.1 Temnopleurus reevesii
CTGTCCACTGCAGCAAACACAGGAAGCAGCGCGTGGGACTGGTATAAAATCTGTCGGCCCGACATGACCCAATTTTGACCCTTTATTTGCACATTTCTCTGCCATTATACATTTTCTTGCAAAACACTTTGGCACATATTATTTATTCATAGTTCTGAACATTCTCACATTTTGTGCGATTCTGTGAACATTTATTTTATTTTTTTAACAAATACCAGAATATATCTTTAACATTTTGATGTAGTTAAAGCCCAAGTATAGTTTTGGTAAAGATTAAGAAATGTGAATTTTGTGGGATGTTTATCATTACATACATATCTTTGAGACTAAAGCATAAATTGTTATGAACTGATTCTTTCTGAAAATCTGAATTTGACCGTTAAATCTTAAATAGCGCCCTCTTTTGGTTATAAAAATATTTTGCTTCTTATTGGACACATGCAAAGTTATTTCCAAGATTTGACAATATAAAGGTAAAAATGTATACACAACAATGAAATTCTGACATTTTCATCTAGTTCTGTGCATGAAAAGTTGTCCTTTATCAATAAAGAAAATATTGATTAAGTCTCTGGAGAACCGAAACTGAAATATTTTGCACATTTTAGGTTATACTTTTTCCAAAACTTGCCCATTTTTCACACAATCTTATGTGCTTCATGTTCATGATAATATATTTCATTTTATTTAGATTTGAAGACATAATGTGGGGATAAAAAAGATGTGCTTTTACCAAAAACTTTACTTGGGCTTTACTATGATCTAAAGTTTTTGATGATTAAATATTTGTTGACATTTATGAATTTCTAACATTTAGGGAGAGTAAAGTTCAGCTGAGAGGGGAAGAAGCAATAAAAAGAAAGATCTAGGCATATATCAGAAGAGGAAAAGAAAAAATTTCCCTTGAAACTTCTTTGTATGTAAGAAATTTGTGTAACTCAACAACTTCATAGATTAAACAAACTAACTTTCTGATTGCTTGGATTTTAACAATTATTTATTTATTTATTTATTTATTCAACATTTTTTTACAGGATAACATGTTCAGATAAAACTGTTTTTTTTTTCAACAAGGTCCTGCAGTACATAAAATAAGTTACATATTACAATCAGAAATCATTAAAAATGTCCTAAAATGGTCACCATCACAAAATATTTCAGATGTTTTACTTCTCAGCTTTATTTATTATTATCCATGTTTTATTTAGTTGTTCATTCATTTATGCTTTCATTAATTTGTTATTTAATTTCTTTTTTTTTAATTATTTTATCAGTTTATTTATTCATTTATTTATTTATTTAGGCATTTGTTCAATTGTTTGTTGATATAATTCATTTATTTAAAGTACTGCACTTTCCATAGATCGTAGAACTTTACAATATCCTGGCGATACAAAGTATCAAATTGTGATAACAGTCGAGTTTTAAATGATGGGTAATATTGAAACACAGAGAGGCTTGAAAAAAAAGTTGGAATGAATGCCACACCAGTCCTGTATTTTTATTCAGTGTCGAACAATAAAGCAGATAAAAAATCAAAATAATAAATTCTAGAACAACAATAAAATAAAACAAAACTATCTAAACCTCATAACATCAACTATCTGTACATCACAATGATGTGATACTTGTTAAATATTATTCTTCTTAAAGATAACAAGAATATCCAATGCAAAGCAATCTGTCACAAGTGTTTATTTGTGCATGGAAAGTTGCACTTGGTGTCAGTTCTTCATCGCATTGATTAATGCCCTCTATCGTTCAATGTAGAAATAGGAAATGCTCAAAGTCTTCTATCTCTATTTCTTTATGTATTTATTTTTTTTCTTTCTCTCTCCTGCTCTCTTTCAATTCCTCTCTCTCTCTCTCTCTCCTACCTTCTCGTTCTTTTTCTTATAACCCTCTTTTCCTTGCCTCTTTGCGCTTCCTCACATCTCTCTGTTCCTCTCTTGTTACATTTTTGTTTCTACCTCAACTGTCCTATCTTTTCTGATATTATTTCAACGAACTGTGTAATAATTCTACTTGTTCATGTTCTCTCTTTTCCACACACACACTCACACACACACACACACACATATACACACACACAAACACACACTCATACAAGACAGTCTCTCTCTCTCTCCATCTCTCATGCTCTCTCCTATCCTCCAACTATGTTCCTCTCCCACTCTATCATTTCGCTTCTTTTATACTCGCCTTTCCTAACTTTTCTTCTCTCTCCGAAAATAATTTCTCTCAGACACCCACATCAATTTTGATCTCTGTATATACCCAAGTTTGAGGTAAACACCTATTCAGAGCGCTCTTGTTTATGGCTTTATTGGAAAGCTGACGACCCATTAGGTAAAAGAGAAAAGGCTACTTCAGTTTATTAAGTAATCGCCTTTTCCTCCTTTGAATGCGTTCAACACTTATTACGTCATTTGCTTTTGAAAATGTCCTCATTTTAAAAGGCACCCGGGGGGGGGGGGGGGGGAACCCCCCCCAAACACCTTCACTATATACAAGGTAGGGTTTTTAAAATCCTCTCCGTTATACAGCTTTGTTTCATGTTTGCTCAAGTGAACCGCTATACGGAGCATCACACTTACAAAGGTATCTTCTTTTTAATCTTCCCATTCTTACGCCATAGTTGCAAATACAGACACCTTACAAAGTGGGTTGGATCAAAACAGTTATAAATGTTAATTCCGCTTCATCCAACGTGTTACTTTATGTATAAATATATTAATTTTAAATTCTAATTCCATTAAGAAAATACAATAAATGCTTTAGAGGTTGGTGGTTGGCTTAATTTATTCCCGTTTGCGATTTTTTCTCGAACCTGGCAATAAGCGTCCTGCGTAAGTGAGACTAGTATTAAAACCCTGCGTCCTCCAAAATAAGAGTATCGATATGATCGACAAAAAGAATCGTTGAGATGACAATACAACTGATGAATTATTCATGAACATCCAATCTCGTGATACGTTCAATAGAGTATCTTCTAAACCCCTTATATCCACCAACAAACCCCCTCCCCCAACCGTCCGTATCACCAAAGAATCGATGGGGTATTGTGAGGAAGATACGCAATTTGTAGGCGAGATGATTTTGACTCGGCAGTCGCGATCCACTATTAACCGAAACATATTCTTTTAACATCGCGACCACTTCTTCTTTGGTTTATCGAGATCATTTTATCGTCTGGGGCGATATTGACGTTGACTTGGAATGTTCAATTACTTTCTGGGAGACCATTTTGCGCCTAAATCGCTGGCGTCTGCGCGGAGATGAGTTTTGAATGTCTTATTTCTTGGAGAGTTGTTTTTTGAGCAAGCTTCTTTTTTTTTTGTAAGATGTAGCGAACACAGGCTGTCGTCATCATAGTTTGCTCACGTATGATTAGTACACAACTGAATTGTTTGTTTAGAGAGATATCAACATAGACTTGTCAAATGACTGCTAATCAACTACTTGGTGTTTAATAAATGCGTTCTTAATTGAAACATCAAACATTTTTATTCAAGACTGGTTTTAATAGGACAACGCATCAAGTTTTCATAATCATTTATCTGGAGTTGGTGGACGTAATATTTGGAATAATGGACTCAAAAGTTGGATATATCACATTGGTGTTTCTCGTCATCTGTTCTTCTCTGGTGATAGGTAATTATTTGAATATATCGTTTTTTGTACATCAGATAAACGTTACTATTTCATCCGGCCATATTATTTTTGTTTTCATTCCATTTTCTGTATCTTTTTATCCAATCATTTTCTTTTAATTTTTCTTTCTTTATTTGTTCATTTTTAAATCCAAAAAGCATGTGATGATGAAATTATGTTAGGAATATATGTTGATAGTCCTTATGGAGTTAAACTCTTTGATATCATAATATAGTGTTGTTATCTACGGTATCCATGGATATTCGTCATCATTCTCTTATTTTGATAATGGGTGTATATAGAGCAAACCGTGAAGGCCGACTTCTTGTCATAATGTTACTGGTATGTTTTATGATGATAAAGTTATCATTATTAGAATGATAAATTGCGAAGTAATTTCATTCCAAAAGATTCCTTGAGTCTTGACTGGAGTTAATTAAAGTATCAAATTAAAAATAACTAGTGACAGAAGTATAAAGAATATAAACAAAATTAGGCAAAATGAACACGTTTAAATGTCAATTTAATACTGAAAGGTATAGAAAAGTAATTATGTCCAATATTCAAAATAAACGGAAACAAAACAATCAATACAAACAAGCAAACACATAAACAAACAGAAGTCAAAGGTAAAACCAAAATGAATTCATGTTCACTTTGCATTGAATTCCAAAACAATATACAGATAGCCTGTGCTGTATGTAAGCATTTATTTTTTTAGGATCTAGAGACAATTATTTCACATTTAGACGGTAATGTTGGTAGTTGACTCAGACTAAAAAGATACTCATTCCAACCATGTACAAAAACGGTTTATTGTTGTTTAAATTCATTTTATGGCGCATTCCTGTGTAGAATAAGCGATATTATGTTTTCAAATGGATTGTCAAATCACATTTCCTCCGCTTCGAACGTAATTTCAGACCCTGGCATGCATCATTCATGATTTTAATGAAAGGCCACACTGCAAAAAGAGTTGGACACAAATTTCAAACCATCCACTGTTTGGCAACATTTACCTCATGTGATAGGTTAACATTTATGTTCCACAACTAATCCACTTTCAACTCATCAAACAGTAGAGCAAACATTTTCCCCCAACAAATGCTGCAGTCGACTAACAATTAGTGAGGAAATTATATCCCAACAGTTGGGTTGACTTTTTGCCCAACACGTTTTGCAATGCATGCATCCCAAAGTGTATACAATATGCAACCTTTAACAAAACGATTTAATTCTGCTATCATAATGGGCCTACACAAAAGCTAATCAAAATATTCATGTTCGGCCTTTACAAAGAATAAAACCCGATTTAATCCTTCCATTTAGATTAGTGATATACCTCCAATGTAGCTTCAGCAAACAAACAACAACCAAAACAAAATGAGAAAAATTTGGAATTCGAAAAAAAAATAAACAGAAGTAGAGAAAATGAAAGTAGAAAAAAAAACGATTTATTCCGCTATCATAATGGGCCTACACAAAAACTAATCGAAATATTAATGTTCGGCCGTTACAAAGAATAAAACCCGATTTAATCCTTCCATTTAGATGAGTGAGAAACCTCCGATATAGCTTCAGCAAACAAACAACAACCAAAACAAAATGAGAAAAATTTGGAATTCGAAAAAAAAATAAGCAGAAGTAGAGAAAATGTAAATCTCGCTGCTTGCATTCCCAGACTGATTGATGAATTTGCGTTGACCGTCACTCTAAGCAGAAGGGGATAAAGGTCTGGGACAAAGTAAACAACCTCCATTCAAGCATTAAGCATGCTAATAACATGTAATAGCTAGATGGACACAAAAGAATTTCCCTTCCTTCTTATTCCGTGGAAAATGTTGAACAAGAGTCGCACCTGAGAATTTCTTGCGTGATCATGAAGCTATTGTAAATGCTTGAATTACAGTTGTTTACTTTGTCCATACTCCTTGTCCCTTCTGCTCACAATGCATGCCTCCCCTATGATGCAAAACCCTTCCAAAGGCTGGAACCACACCATCTTTCCTTTATTATTCATAGAATACACCAGCGCCGATTTCTGTTTTTCATCAAAGTAATGTTTGATACCGGAGTAATACATTATGGAAGAGGGATTGTTCGGCTCTGCCAGATAAGTGAAATGTGGAGCAGAGAAATGAGAATTTTGCTAAGAGATTGAGTGATATTTGTGATGGAAGAAAAGGTGCACTTTACAAGTTGTTGGTCGAAGATTGTTCAAAGAAAGGGGACGCCAACGTATATTTTATATACATTTTTTCTTTATTCTTACCTCTAACATGAAACAGGCTCTTGATTTATCTAACGCAATCTAAGTCAAAATTAACGAATCTTTTCTGGCGCAAATATGCCAGCAACAGCAACAACAACTAAAAGCACGATAATTAACATCAACCATGTCAACAACAACGAATCGTAATAATCTGAAATATAATGCCATGTGTAAAGAAATTCATTCAATGGTCTCTAAATAATCTTGTCAACATTCTACAATGCTATGTAATATTATAATACCCAGATAATAGATAAATACCATTGTTACTGGTATATAGATAATCTTAAAGCGCCTTTGATGATTTTCAAACAAATATCGGGTGGCTCAACACCTGTGATAAATGACGACGTTTAGATAGACAACCGAATAACGGTGAAAATAATTTCACAATAGGCTAAGCTGGAACCGCGAAGCCAGGGATGGGGGATCTGCAGCCCCCCCCCCCCCCCCCCCCACACAAACACACACTTTTCAAAACGTTCCGCAATCCCTGGTAACAATATGCAAACATGCCTAAAGCCCTGGTCACATAGAGCCCCGGAAGCAACACGATTCACCCCGACTCGTTGTTCTGAGGCACTTAACTGTGAATTAACAAAGAGTCGGGCCCTATGTGACCAGGGCCTTATAGTTAAGCCCTGGTCACATAGGACCCCGGAAGCAACACGATTCGCCCCGACTCGTTGTTCTGAAGCAGTTAAGGCCCCGGTCACATAGGACCCCGGAAGCAACCCGATTCACCCCGATTCGTTGTTCTGAGGCATTTAACTGTGAATTTAACAAAGAGTCGGGGTAAATCGTGCTGCTTCCGGGATCCTATGTGACCGGGGCTTTATAGTTAGAGTAATAAAAAGGTAGATTCTCTTCCATAAAATGAGTCACGTGTTTCTATCGCATCTTATCCTATAGATGATCAAGTTTTAAACGGTCTCGATTAGATGAGTCCCTCGGGCAAAGGCAATTAATTGCACATTAATTTCCACAGGGGAAAAAACAAGTGGTGTAATTCACAAAATCGAGTGCCCCTTGGGAGTCTGGCTATGATAAATGACGATGAATGTATTTGGGATGAGGAATTAGAAGCATTGATCTAAAGCGACAGGGGCATAATAGGTAATGATCCATTTGAGGGCCAAAACTGCCAAGGAGATGATTTTCTTCTGTTTAGCCATATTTGAGAAGATTTATGCAGAATGCTGAGAATTGATTATTAACACGATATTATCTATTACCGAAAAATGAAATCGAACGCCAATTCGATGCTCCTTTGTAATGCTATTCAATCGGAACCGGCTTGTTATTGTTGTGTCCGCACAGTTCAATACACGGCATATATATGGCTCACTTGTCCATGACCGGCTTTATTTTGCGGAAACAGTTTATATCGTGTTTATTGTATATAGTACAAGAATAAACCATTACAGTGTACAAGGGTAGTTCATGAAACCAGACGGTTTATTTCAAATCGGGTCCTCATAATGACACAAACCAAAATAATGAAATGAACAACACAAAGCAATTAAATCATTCCCCTCGTTCTTTCAGTATTTCTCGTTAATTTTCTGCTCATGGTTTCTCGTTTCGATCCCAGGATTCTGAATTTTTCAACAGGAAAGTAGGACGGGTCACCGGGCTCTACGAGAACAAAATGACTTCACTTACAGAAGAAGGTGTAAACGTAGAGAATATGCCATCATATGTGTACATGACTAGCTTGCCAGCAAATAGCAAAGCGTAAATAACGAAAGAAGCCGAAAAAGGAAAAGAAGAAGAAGAAGAAGAACAACAACAACAAGAGCACTGAAAAAATGAAGGAGGGGAAGAAGGAGAAGAAAAATCTTTGATAGTCAGGAAACGACGACGCCATTGGGGAAAGGGTCCATGGGGAAGGGGTTATAACGACCCCTTGTCTAGGATTCGCCTATTGATTATTGTATCTATTTTCCATTGTAATCATAAAACCCTATCTATCTGACGAATGCTATTCCATCCATCGGGATTCATGCTTAACACTATCATCTCCATCAGTATGCTTCATCGCTACACGACGTACACTATTAAAATAATTGTAGAATTAAAGTGTACCCAACACTCGACAAACGAACTGTTCATACCAGATATACCTGTTCGCCGAATTTTATCCAACCGATTAAGCGATGGTAAATCATTGTTCATGTTGGTTATAATTTGCTGCTGTTGCTAACAAAATATACAGAATTTGGAAATACTTATCGTTTTAACGGAGTATACCCAAAGGGTTCTTTTGCATGAAACCTTCAGGATATCATTGAAACGTTCTCTCCTATTCACTTATTTTTAATTTATTTATTGTCTTCTTTACAAAAACAGGGTAGTCCCATTCTTGCCACGAAGGCCTGTTTTATATGGGAGCCCTACACACTTCTCATGAATGAATTAACGTAGAATTAAAAAAGGATGCCCTTTGAACTGTTGCTATGTCAGGATTTGTCCTCACGCAACACTATGGCTCGTCACTTCGTGAAACCACGGACATAACAATCACTAGTTGTGTAAACAGCACGTTACCCAACCTTCTAAGAGTACACTTCTTATTTCAATTTCACACCCACACCAAATTACTTCTTTTGCAATTTATACGGATATGATTTCTCTGAAAGCCTATGATAGCCTATCAATCTATCCTATACCAAGATATCACGGGTGCTATCCCCATCACTCCCTTCGGAGAACATCCTTGATCGCTCCAAGATTAAAGGGAGACCAACCCCTAGAATTATCGCGCTTTCATTGAATGAAGAAAAATCAGATGAACAAACTGTGAAAAATTGAGCAAATCGGACAACCTGTTCAACAGTTATGCCTTTTTAAATTCACAGAGATTTGACGATCACTGCCGCTCATGGGGATCCGTGCGATCAGCAAAACCGACGGAATATGTGACGTCATGTCGCACAACTCCTCATTTACTTTGTACATAGAATTTTTAGAAACGGATTATGTAAAAATTTAGAGTGAGGTTGCAACCTGATTCTTCTCACAAAACATGCAGAAGCGATAAAGAAATGCTATACCCCAACCGAAAAATTATCATTTTGTTGACTTTCCCGAAAAAAGGAAAAAATGTGAAATTTTATATACAGAGTGAGTGAGGAGATGTCCGACATGATGTCACAGATTCCGTAATTTGCCGACCACACGGATCCCCATCCGAGGTAGGNAAAATAAGACAAAGAAAAGGAAGAAGAAAAAGAAAGAAGAAGAAGAAGAAGAAGAAAAAGAAGAAGAAGAAGAAGAAGAAGAAGAAGAAGAAGAAGAAGAAGAAGAAGAAGAAGAAAAAGAAGAAGAAGAAGAAGAAGAAGAAGAAGAAGAAGAAGAAGAAGAAGAAGTAGAAGAAGACGATAAAGAAGTAGAAGAACAAGAACAACAAGAACAGCAAGAACAAGAAAACAACATTGAAAAAAAAGAGAAAGGAGGGGGAGGAAACGAAGAAAACTAATCTTTAACAGCAGTAAACGACGCCATTAAGGAAAGAGTCCACGGGGAAGGGGTCATAACGACCCTCGTCCAGGAGCCGCCTATTGATTATTGTATCTATTTCCGATTTTAATCATAAAACCCTATCTATCGGACACATATTTTATTCCATCATCTACATGCTTCATCACCATACATTGTACACTTTTAAGATAATTGGGTAAAAGTTTACTCAGCCACGTCCAATCTACATCCCTGTTGGTTAAATTCTCTCCCACTGAATACATCAATTGTGGTATTTTGTTCATGTTGGTCAACATTTGCTGCGATTGGGAACATACTATAAAGAAGCTGGTTTTATTTTTATATCGTCCGTGTTTTAGCAAAGTATAACCAACGGGTACTTTTGCATGAAACCATCATGATATCATTGAAATGTCCTCTCCTATTCACTTATTTTATTTTATTTATTGCCTTCTTTATAAACGCTTGCTTTACAAGGGAACCCTATATTTCTCCTGGAGGTGATATTTTGAAACTTCGCATAAATGAATTAACGCACATTACAATACAATACACTTTTGAATTGGTGCTATGTCGGGATTTTGATTTCATGCAACACTATATATGGCTAGTCACTTCGTGAAACAACAATCAATAGTTGTGTAAACAGTACGTTACCCAACCTTCTAAGAGTACACTTCTTATTTCAATTTCACACCCACACCAAATTACTTCATTTGCAATTTATACGGATATGATTTCTCTGAAAGCATATGATAGCCTATCAATCTATCCTATACCAAGATATCACGGATGCTATCCCCATCACTCCCTTCGGAGAACATTCTTGATCACTCCAAGATTAAAGGGAAACCAAACCCTATCGCGCTTTCATTGAATGAAGAAAAATCAGATGAACAAACTGTGCAAAATTGAGCAAATCGGACAACCTGTTCAACAGTTATGACTTTTTAAATTCACAGAGATTTGACGATCACTGCCGCTCATGGGGATCCATGCGATCGGCAAAACCGACGGAATCTGTGACGTCATGTCGGACAACTCCTCATTTACTTTGAAAATAGAATCTTTAGAAACGGATTATGTAAAATCTAGAGTGAGGTTGCAACCTGATTCTTCTCACAATACATGCAGAAGCGATAAAGAAATGCTATACCCCAACCGAAAAATTATCATTTTGTTGACTTTCCCGAAAAAAAGGAAAAAATGTGAAATTTTACATACAGAGTGAGTGAGGAGATGTCCGACATGACGTCACAGATTCCGTAATTTGCCGACCACACGGATCCCCATCCGAGGTAGGAATCGTCATATCTCTGTGCCTGTGAAAAATTCATAACTTTTGAACGGGTTGTCCGATTTGGCTCAAATTTTCACAGTCTGTTCATCTGATTTCTTTTCATTCAATGA
>BQKZ01001728.1:46403-93793 GCA_036244855.1 Temnopleurus reevesii
TTGGCAGCTATGCTATGGCCGGGTAATAATATTAGATAATTTGTCTCGCGCCTCTGAATAGGTGACTAGAGAGATGGCGTGTTTAAATGCTATATATTATTATTATTATTTAACATTTATATCCATGAGATAGATTTTGAAAGATAGCCCTTTACGTCATTTATTGAAATGTGCAAACATGCAGCTCACTTTTACACCTTAAACCCTCTCTGATTTCTCTACGTAAGACATTAAAGGGGTTCATTTAAATTGCGTTCTAGATGATTTTTCCGGAATGAGTAATAATCTATTTTTACCAATTAAAGTATTCTGACGTGTGTACAACTCGCCATGAACTAATATATATATATATATATATGTATGAGTAAAAATGCTTAAGTATTTTTCAAAGGTTCCAACCTATTTCCAAGAAAAAACAAATTCGAAATGGATTGACCTTGATAATACGAATCAGACATCGGCCCAAATAGGGAGGTCAAAAGTACACAAACAAATCTTGTATTTTGACAATCAAGGTATACTTCCTATGGGGTCAAGTGGTCAAGTAGGCTGTCCTTCATATGATATAGTTCACCACTTCTTCATTTTGATATCATTTCAAATTGAATCAATCATTTCTCACCCCTCTTTGATCAAACTCAATATGAGTTTCGGGAAAGTGCTTAAATCATAATAGTTGCTTTCTTTTCTTGTCTCCGCGGGCGAGATGAAAAGTACATTCTCGTTGCTTAGGGGCGATATCATCATCTTGTTGGTCGAATAAAGGACGATCGAGGGGGGAAATGAGAATAAAGACCCATCAATTTAGCTGCACTTGAAGTGCACTTTGGATATAACGGGGAAACTTCCTATACATGCCATATGCCTTAGGGGTTAGGATTGACAATTGAATAATATGGTCACAGCGTTGTCATCATTTATATCATCTTCAGATCTAAATGCTAAATGTAAGACAGAGTTATCATTTATTTCCATAATTTATATCATATTCATATTAATTGCTCTGCCTGCAGACACTCTAAAAACCTAACTTCTTAATTTGAAATATAAAATGTAATAGGGTTGGACGGGTGAAAACCTTTTCAAAATGGTAAATTTACATTTAAAACATTGTGGATCCAACCTCTAACGTAAATAATTCATCATGAAGTGCGGATATATCAATCGTGAATTTTTGTTTCTCCTCCAACCTTTCAAAATGTAAATTTAACTTTACGTTTGTTTAATATATGATGATTAAAAGATCCTCAGATAATTACAGTTACGAAATAGAACACAAACGCATGCCAATAGAACCTCATCACACTCATATGTACAGAAAATACTTAAAAAACCCAAATACACACACACACACGCAAGACAAAAAGCAGATGATAAGATAGATTATATTATTAATTAAAACCCAATTACGTCTTCAGGATTCATTCGTAATTACTGCAATGCTTTAAGAATTTCATTCAGCAGCTCACATGATTTTTTGTTTGTAGCTCAAAATGTCCGAATAATTATGATCATGCCATTTTTTATGGTAAAGACCCTACTTTAGCTCGTCAAGCTAGCCCACGTACCCCACTTCTCCAATTGGGCCATCCCGGATCCGCCCCTGCATTTTCAGCACGTATGTCTGTGTGCCGAGGAATTCGTTGGCTGACTGTGTAAGCTTGTCATGAAGATTAAAGCACACGTATGTGCAAAATCCCACTGTAGAATAATGCATTTTACACCTGTAGAATATAGAATAACCATGTTCTCAATGATATCCGATGTGAGTGCATTCATTTGCTCTACCCCCTTCTACTTTCTCTGTCATGTGTAAAAGCGAAGTTAAGTTCAGCATTCCCCTGCCCTTGTCCATAATTACATCATGTCTGTCCACCAAGTGTGAGGACAGGTTGCTTGCCCGTCCCGAGCTGATGGTGTAGTGGTTCTGGCTCTCGCCTTTCAACTTGAGGGTCGTAGGTTCGAATCCCACCTCTGGCGTCAATTTCCTTCAGCAAGAAATTCATCCACATTGTGCTGCACTCAACACAGGTGAGGTGAATGGGTACCTGGTAGGAATTTTTCCTTGAAATGCCAAGTGCGCTAATGAAGTGGCAGCCGGGCTAAAGCCAGGGTAATGATGCTGCAATTGTGGAGCGCTTAGAGAATTCTAATGAAGAATTGATAAGCGCTATATAAAACCCGTGTATTATTATCATTATTATTATTATTATGGTGCAGTGGTCACCTCTATTCTTTGTGCATAGACCATTTGGCACCCCCCCCCCCCATCTTGGCGATATTTGGAAGGGACGAGGTTTTTTTTTAAGCATCCCAGCAGTAGGAATAGTAAGTTATCACCGCTATCCCCTCATATTTGCCACTCCTGAATGTACCATTGATGACCGTGCCAAAATTTGGCAAAATGTGCAATTTTTCTTTAAAAAAGTATGTTCATATCTAATGTAGACAGTCTTCATATTTTCTCATGTTTTCGAAACTCCTTTCGAATTTGGTCGTTTTTATACGACGCTCATAATGGGTTGATTATGATTACAAGAAACATTGCCTATAACAGTAAGGGAACGGCACAATCAACATTACAAAATCACCCCACGTATACTGTAGACTATTCCGCTTCACAAGCAAAATATAGTGAATTCAACCCGAAAGATGGATGAGAGATAGTTGCGAAAATGAAAGCAAATTAGTTCATTTCTTCGTGCTGAATTTCATAAACGGTTTCACTCTTTATATACATGTGCATTATAGTTTTGACTATAAAATGGACAGCCTTAAAACCAATATGTTCACATCTTACCCCGATAGCAATATGTTCGCAAATTGCAAATATATATATATATATATTTATTGAATGCAATAAAAGCTATAGCTTTATAAAGCCACCGACATGAGAGACAAAAAACAAACACTTACTCCTTTATCTCTCAGCTCAATATTGAGTAATCATTTAATTAATGGTGTTCTCTCTCTGTTAAACAAAAAAAAAGGGGTTGGGGTGAGATCAAACGGTGCTTACTCATTAAGAGAAAATATTAGGATTAATACATTTGAAACGGATTTGCCCCTTGTATCTGGTATAAAGACAATGAACGCAATGAATTCATATGTTTAGTCTACAAATCAGTTTTCAAAGCAAGAATCAGTTACATTTTATTTGTTAAAATCTCAATATAGAATGATGCTCCGATTATCTTCCACATCGGGTCGTAAATCGGTCGTTATATATAATAGGTGTGCGGTCGGTTTTATTTATCTATTTGCCACGCACGGGGTGGAGCATCCTCCTCAGCCATAAGGCTGTTCTTCTGAGGGGTCCCTATGCGATTCATCTGATAATCCCACTGCCTAGTTCATAGCTAATTCCGCTGACCTCATCTTCAGGCAGCTGTGTTGTACAACAGATAAACAAATCGTTTCCTATAGATAAATCTAGTTAGAATAGTAATTCAATAATATCCGACTTGCGATTTCAATCTGAAATTAGAAACCACTGTTGATCATAGCATTAGCAATCCTACTTATCATAATGAATAATTCAATTCTGTTTGTTATTTCTGTTATCATTTGACCTTGGCTGTCTCTACACAAATGGATTGTGACACCGTTCCATCTCAAGCCTCATTCTATAATTCAATGCTCACCGTAAACCTTTTCCGTAAAATTAAGTCGAACGCCAATTCAATGTTGCCTTTTCAGTTTGTAATGCTATTCAAATCGGAACCGCGGTTCGTGATGGTTGCGTCTGAACAGTGAACAATACACGGCGTAGGTAGCCATTGTTCCATGATCCACTTTATTCTACCGACATAGTTTATATCGTGTTTTTGGTTGCACCTCGTATATGCTGACACGATTTTGTCAACAATATTGCCGCCCCTCCCCCTTTCATCGCTAATCGATGATAAATGAATAACAATGGCAACACCACCAACAACAATAAGAATATAATACAAAAGCAACAAGAAAATACAGAGTTGCAATTTCCTTGTATTTGTGCATAACTAAAATGTGACAAGAAACAACACGAATAGTTTATAAAGTTATTTCCATTATTAATATTTTTTCTATGATTCGGGGGGGGGGGGGGTGGAGACTTAATGAATTATCATTAATCACAATTGTTTCCCCAAAAATAAGTTGAACTTATAAAAATGATTTGAACTTATAGAGTCTGGTCATGAAAAACAAATTAATTCACGGAATTCGTTCATTATGCACGTTGGACGGCGTCACCCTAGAAACCATTTTGTGGTAATGAGGAATAATGAAATCTTCCACATGACAAGTAAACCTCCGATTTACTTAAGCATTCATCGTAATTATATGTTTCTAATTTGCCAAAGCTTTTTAGGATGAATTGCAAACTTGAATAATGCATACAGTTCTGGATCATGCAACATCGATGAAACTTGGAGAGAGCTTTTATGCATTAGTCTAAAAAGAGTGCCCTTGGAGAAAAGGGTGAATAGATTCTTACGATTGGATATTTTTTCTCTTGAGTATAAAGTATACATATCACCCAGATTCGTGATAGCCCATCCATCTTTTTATCAATTTTCTATTCTTCTCCACCTCCTCCTCTTTCCCCTCGGTCTACTCTTCTTATACCCTCTCATCCTTCTCTTTTCTCCTCCTTCTCACCGTCTTTCTTCTACCTGCTTCTCGTCCACATTTTCTTCTTCCTTCTCTTCTTCTTGCTCATCTCCTTCCTTTTGATTTTTTTTATGCCCTCTCTTTTTCATCTCTTCACTCTCTACTCCTCTACTCTTCCCTGTATGATTTCTCTCCTCCTTCCCCCTTCCTCATTTCTCATCTCTCGCTTTATATCAACTTAGTTTCCTATCATTTTCTCTTCTTCATTCCCCAGATGCCCCATCTCCATCCTCATTTCCCCTTGATTTTCCTCCCTGCAGCTTCCCTCTCCTCTCCTCCATGAATGATTTCATGTTATAACTTTTCTTTTTCTTCTTCATTCTCTTACCTTCTATCTCTTGCACATTTACATTCTGTTTCTTTCGAATTTAATCATTTTTTTTCTCTTTCTCACCCAAACCTCTTCCCCCCTCTGTCTCTCTCTCCCTCTCCCTCCCCCTCCCTCTTTCACCTCATTCTCTCTCTCCCCATCTCTTTCCCTCTCTCTCTGTCTCTCTGTCTCTCTCTCTCTCTATCTCTCTCTCTCTCTCTCTCTCTCTCTCTCTCTCTCTCCCTTTCTCTTTCTACATCTCTCACCCTCTCTCCCTCACACCCCTTTCTATCTCCCTCTCTTCCCATCTCCCTCTGTCTCCATTAACATCCATTCAGATGAACATGTGTAGTCCAAAATTAGGTGCATTACACAAATCGATGAGTGCCCCAATTCACAAAAGCTATATCCAGAAGTTCAATTGTTGTCCATATAAATGGCTCTACTTTATGAGATTTTAGGTCGTGCGTTAGGATGGTGACCTTTTATGAATCCATCTTATTAATGGCATGTAACCCCTTTTCTCCATCGTCTCACCTCATTTCCTCAATGCCCTCCTTCATTTCCCAATGGCTTTCAAGTTTTACACTCTGTTTAACGTGAACCTTGTCTACTGAACTTCAATAATTATGATCAAAACTTGGTTGAAATACACATCACAGGTATTCAAGCCCATGAATTAATGTCCCTATTATTCAAAACATTCTACCGAATGAATATCATTTACCACTACCAAAATGAAGGATTCCATTTGTATAAATGTTAACTTATAGACCCCTTCATGTACAGACCAAATCCATTGTCTATAAATCATATTCAATTGGATTGTTTAGAGTAAAATATAAATCCTTTAAAACCTTTAAAGCCGTTTCATCAATTTTAGTATTACCACCTTGGCTATTTATCCAATACACTAATACATGGAGAGAGCCCCTGTCTCACAGAGTCGCAGCACATCAAGATTAGTCAAAAATTGTCATAACACCGCACGACAAGGGCGTAATCTAATGTATGAACAGGCGATTGTACATTTGTGACTTGGCCATCAATTGGCTGGTTATACGTGTAGATGATTAATTAGGAATAGGACCAATGCATAAAATCCACTTATCGACAAAAGACTAGACAACATTTTCCTGACCTTATTATTTACAGCTGCTTCTAAACAGTCGTCTCGTTTAAAAGTGATTTTACCAACAATCGCTGCCGCTATAATGATACCATGCCCAAAGCGTTTTTTTTTTGTAAAGGACTAAACGTCGTCCTCACTTTCTAGCATCTTAGAGATGCACAGAGGTGTATCCATTCGTTCATGTCTGTTTATTTTTATTTGTCGCCGTCGTCATGTTTGTGGTGGATCTGGTCTTCTGCTTCTTCTTTTTATTCCATTCAAGTTATCCCCACTGCTGTTGTTGTCATCACTTCTCATCCTCATCACTTGTCATCCCTTCTCATCCTCATCATCAAAATGATTATTGTTATTGTTATTATTTTTTATCATCCTCATCACCATCTTCATCATCTTAATCATTATTATCACGATCACCTCGTAGTCACCACCACCACCACCACCACCACCACCACCACCACCATCGTCATCATCATCATCATCATCATCATCATCATCATCATCATCATCATCATCATCATCATCATCATCTTAATCATTATTATCATCATCACCTCGTAGTCATCACTACAATTATTGTCATCTTTCTTACCCCACGCATGGGTCAAGAGTGAACCCCTTTCTCACTTTTACATAAATAGTACCCTTGTATAAACTTTAATTTCTAAAAATTTAAAGCATCTTCAAGCGGAATCATTTATTCTATTCATATTCAAGTGTATTTGGTCAATAGTTGATCTTTTGCAGAAAAGATTGAAATAGCACTGTTTCCAAAATTATAGCATGATACTTGATGCATCAATGACATTTTTGTTTGTAATATGCTCTTCTGGAGATTACGTCAATATTTCATTTATATATTAAATGAAAGTGTCACCTTGTTATGAATTAATGTGGAACCACTCTTGATTGGCCAACATAATTATGTGCAAAAATTAATCGCACAATGTCAAACACACAATAACTACCATGACAGTACGTTGAGCAACATTACGGGCAGCCCTTGAAAATAATTAAAAGATGGAATTAAATAGGAAATGTTTTCAATAAGTATATTATCAGAAATCAAATTAATGTGCCTACGAGTATCCTTGAATATTCAATTATGTGTCACATTATCAACAAAATTGATGCATTGCTCTTCTATGCATTCTGTATACGTCATCCCAAACCAATCTGATTTTTCAAACATCTGTTTAAATAACTCGCATTATTCGTTAATGTACAATCTTAAATGAATAATATAATTAATTTGGAAGCATCATTTCTCACATGTCCATTCATTTTTTCCGTTTATTTGTATTTCCAGATCCTCATATACATGTACCTGAATAATGCTCTATTTATATTAAAGTGACGTTGAATCTAACTCTCGCTCACCACATCATATAGAAACAAAACTTGACCAAAGCCAATATATAAAGCATAGAGGGATCAAAGATCTATAATATTTGGTGTGATTGTTTATGTACGAAGCGACAGCGTGCTTAGATGCACCCCGGTATAATTAAAATAATGAAGTCACGGGGTTGGTGTGGGTCTTCAGTAGAAACAGGAATTATATCGGCTATTTCATTTTGTTTTCATCGGTTGTTTCGGTTTGTTATGATACACGGTGACAGCTTGCCAATCCCTAGAAGGGTTAATTTCATGCTGCACATCACAGTATAGATGGTTTGACCAGTAATCACAACGATGATTTTGTATGGGATGCATTTTATAACAGAGGTGAGAATGGAGACGTTTGGCGGAGTGACGTTTTGCTACAAGTTATCTAAGAGTTAGCTGGCAGCTAACACGTTCAGGAGTTCCTGGGGCCATGGCCCACTTTCTGTTCCCGCTAAATTATTGCCAAGGGATTACATATTGAAAGTTAAGGTTGTTAGGTCTTTCAAGGCTAAAGATGCGTGAGTTAAAGACGTATCTTGTTGTATCTAAGCACACACATACACGCGCGCACACCCACCCCCACAAAAGACGTTTATATAAACCTCTTTGACCCAACACCTGACAGAGGCACTGGTGCACACATACTCACCCACGCGTCCAAATCATCATAATCACACATACCTATACATATACACGCAGACACACGCACATACACATACACATATACGCACATGCACACGCCTAACTCTTCTCCACACATTCATACACAAGTACACGTACACACACGTAAACACACACTCAACGTTTGACTCACACTAATACCCACACACGCACACCTATACACACGCACACACCCCACTTTACTCAAACATACATACGCACCCATACACAAACACTTAACACACACACACACACACACACACACACACACACACACCTTTCCGTGCTCACACACACGCATACACCTTTACGAGCGAACACCACTTTAGTTCAATAGGTTCAATGACACCGTTAACATGTCTGCCATTTTCTGAGTGAAAAAAAAATCTCTCCTTTAGAATAATTAATTAATCTTCCTTGCAACACGCGAGTCTTGGTTGATTAGCAAAACCTTTCCATGCTGTGGGTTTATTGGGGTTTTTAATTGAGGACAAAGGAAGTAGGAGTAACCAATTTTTTTTAATTTTTTTTTTTGGGGGGGGGCTTCATATCTAGAGCTTCATTCTTCCTTTCTGGGGCATGTCACATAAAAGAGATAAAAAAATTAATCGTAACTCTATGTTACACGTTTGACAACAGACCTACGATTAGTATTCATCGTAAGTTTGATTGAACCTTTATGTTACAGTCCCCTGAACTATCAAAATGCAAGTACATTAGTTTGGATAATTTCATGCATCCACTGACAATTTTTCATAAATTAATATTGTTTTTGCATATGCGTGTCAATTGACCACTAAATGATGTGATATTACGAAATGTTCGTTCATGGCAGTTCGTCGGATCATGTCAAATTTAAATCAAATCATTTTATTTTTCATTCTTTTGATAATTCAAATAATACAGTCATAAATATTTATGGAAATAACTAATATGACAAAAGAAATGAATTTTTTTAGAAGTGTTTAGAAGGCTGGCCCCTAATAATTACATTAATAATGTATATATGATAAAGCAGACACATGAACAGATACAGATTATCAAATTATAATTGCATATATAAACATATATTACAAAAATAAACAACAAAAAATAATGTGGTGTTACGAAATGTTCGTTCATGCAGTTCGTCGGATCATGGACCTATAGGATCCATTGTTGGATCAACCAATAAAAAACATCAGTGTTTCTACAAACTATTATGTACGTATTATATCGAAGTGATAATTTATTTATCTCTTTATTAATTTATCTATTTATTTATTGATCAATATTCCTAGCAGGATGCCCTCACAACATTAGATGTTGGTATCACGAGGGATCATGCATAATAATAAGTACATGAACATAATTATGCAATAATACGTGAATACATTAGTAAAAACTTATACATAAATATTTACACTGTTAACATAAAACATAATAAAACTCAGCAAATTAAAATATTACATCAGTCAATACACAAACATAAGAATTTACATTAAAAACAAATAAACATTTTCCTTAATATGTAATGTATCTAGGTCTAATGGGAACCTAAGTAAATGTATGCCTATGAATATTGGATATAAGAATCTGAATAACTCGGCTACACAGTGGTATATACATGTATATAGGTTACGAAAAGGCAAGTGGTTTAATTGACCACCTTCCAACTACATACTATTTCGTGGTCTATTGATTACAACCTAGATCAATAATAAAACACGATGTTTTGCCTTTAATAACCAGTCAAGGATGCTCTATTCTAATAAAAAGTGGGCTTCTAGGCTTCAACACATTGGGCATAGAAAAGGTTGGAGTCAACTTTCATTCATAAATATCTGAATTTACGCGTTTACTCGCAGGCGGTGTCTTCATAAAGGATAAATCTACCTTTGCACTCTTTGTTTGGATACACTGTGATGCTTATTAATACTTTACTGTATAGAATGATAAGATGGGTATTTCGAATCCAATTTGGATGAATCTGCCCTTGATTAATATGTCGCTAAGTCATACTGCAGACCCACATTGTACACAACAATGTAAATGAATAAACAACCAACAAGAAAATAGCACACAGTCACATATAAACGAATACACAACAACAAAGGAGGAATGTGATATGATATAACCATTTGATAACGCTGGTCAGCACGTAAAATATTATTGAAAATAGTTATTGTATAAAATAGATACAAAAAGGGGGAAAGGATACTAAAATCGAGGGAAATCTAATAAAAGTCGAATCACCAATTACTCTCAAATTAGAACTAATCCTCAGAACAGTTGCCATGACAGCAAATTGATAAAATGTAACCTTATAATAATAATGATAATAGATGCAATTCATATAGCGCACGTATCCACTCTACTGAGTGCTCTAGGCGCTTTGAATTATTATTACCCTGGCTTTAGCCCGTTAGCCACCAGCGCCCTTGGCATTTCAAGGAATGAATATTCCTATCAGGTACCCATTCACCTCACCTTGGTTGAGTGGAGCCCAATGTGGATGAATTTCTTGCTGAAGAAAATTAACGCCATCGGTGGGATTCGAACCTACGACCGACTTTCTGGTCAAAAGGCGAAAGTCATGACCACTACACCATATTGATATTTATGATTTGTATCATTTTATGGAATAGAATATATAAAGATAATGTAAGAATGTACATAAGGGAATAAAAGAAATATGAAGAAAGAGGCATAAAATGCTCCATCATATGATATTGATTGTATGGTATTATAAAGACTATGTAAGGAAAAACATGGACATTTTTGCACATTCGGAAAGCGGAGACATTCTCATCTGAATTTGTATTTTAGTTCCTTCGCTTAAAAAATTGTAGCTGGTAATAAAACAATATGCATCCTAACCAAATCCTAACACAAGCGGTTGACCAATAATTATTTGCTATCCTAATACTTGAGACAGGGTCAAGCAGAGACACTAAACGATTGACAATTGCCTTTATTTGCATTCAAATGATTGCATTTTGTTTCAAATGTTAAAAGTATTTCTTACACTACTTGTCANAATAGATACAAAAAGGGGGAAAGGATACTAAAATCGAGGGAAATCTAATAAAAGTCGAATCACCAATTACTCTCAAATTAGAACTAATCTTATCCTCAGAACAGTTGCCGTGACCATGGTGACAGCAAATTGCTAAAATGTAACCTTAGTAATAATAATAATAGATGCAATTTATATAGCACACGTATCCACTCTACTGAGTGCTCTAGGCGCTTTGAATTATTATTACCCTGGCTTTAGCCCGTTAGCCACCAGCGCACTTGGCATTTCAAGGAATGAATATTCCTATCAGGTACCCATTCACCTCACCTTGGTTGAGTGGAGCCCAATGTGGATAAATTTCGTGCTGTAGGAAATTAACGCCATCGGTTGGATTCGAACCTACGACCGACCCTTTGGTCGAAAAGCGAGAGTCATGGCCACTACACCATATTAATATTTATGATTTGTATCATCTTATGGAATAGAGTGTATATGATTAATGTAAGAATGTACATATAAGTATAAGGGAATAAAGGAAATATTAAGAGAGATGGACAAAATGCTCGATCATATAATATTGGTTGTATTGTATTATAGAGGCTATGTAAGGAAAAACATCGACATTTTTGCACGTTCGGAAACAGGAGACATTCTGACTTTGTATTTCAGCTTCTTGCTTTAAAAATGTAGCTGGTAATGAGACATGCACAATGATCAAATTCCAACACAAGTAGTTGACCAATGATTATTTGCTATCCTGCTTGAGACAGGGTTAAGGACAAACACTCTTTCGTGATTGGCAATGGCATTGATTCACCTTCAAAGATCACATTTTTCACATGTTAAGGGTATCTTTCACACTACTTGTCAGAGTCATATCACTAAACATTACAATAATGATTGAGATTGTCTGTTGAAAGAAATGGACATTGTATGCGCTCGGAAATTTGGTAAGATCTAAATTTATGTTTTGAACTCCACGCTCAAGGAACATAGCTGTTAACCTAACCACAAGTAGTTGACCAATAATTATTTGCTATCCTACTTGAGACATGGTTAAGCAGAAACACTCTTTAACGATTCTCCTTCAAATGTTAAAGGTATACGTTATCTTTCACACGTGCTAGGTGAATGTATTATATATATATATTGTTTTTGTTGTTTTTATTTTCCATATGAAAAATAACAAATCACAATTCAAACACAAAATCAATATATAAATCAAATGAGAAAGAAATGATCATAATACAAATAGATAAATAAATAAAAATTAGCTCTACTCAGAGCCACTTACAAAGTAGCTCAGTCTGTTCTTTCTAGAGGTCCAGATTAATTGATTTGGGATATATAATGATTTTCCACGGAAAGAAACCAACAAGATTACATCAGAGAATACACCTAATTCACTTTACATTAATGGCAGGAATTTGTAAATTGTATCTTGCATTTGAATTACTTTTCCTTGTTTGTCTTATTCTAGTTCGCTTTGTTTTTACTTCAAGTTTAATTTGTTTGGTTTCTCTCTCATTGTTTTGATACTTCTTAATGATTTGTCAAATTGTTTTGATCATTTATGTATGTCGTTTGTTTTATTACGGTGATGATAATCCAAAATTGGATTTTCTATAAATAAATTAATCTATATTTGATTTGTAAAAAAAAAGTGAAGGCCCCCTTATAACATTTTNAATACACCTAATTCACTTTACATTAATGGCAGGAATTTGTAAATTGTATCTTGCATTTGAATTACTTTTCCTTGTTTGTCTTATTCTAGTTCGCTTTGTTTTTACTTCAAGTTTAATTTGTTTGGTTTCTCTCTCATTGTTTTGATACTTCTTAATGATTTGTCAAATTGTTTTGATCATTTATGTATGTCGTTTGTTTTATTACGGTGATGATAATCCAAAATTGGATTTTCTATAAATAAATTAATCTATATTTGATTTGTAAAAAAAAAGTGAAGGCCCCCTTATAACATTTTGATTTGACACATAACCAAGAAAAATCATTCTGATTAGGTCTTCGAACCTAGGTAAAAAGGCACTCGGTGCCTAATTTATAATAAACTATTTTAACTTTCCCTTTCAACGTTAAAGCTAATTAATCATCGTTGACGAAGCCAGCGTCAGACAGAATTCATCGAACGGGTTTGAACTTTTTTTTTGCTTTTTAATCAACTAACATAATGAAAGATCAATATCGACCAGATAAAACAATCATATTACTAACCCTATATTATAATTGAGCGTATGGATGAAACAATTATGATGACGTAACAGTATTAAAGGGCCATATTGCAAAATCGCGTCTACGCTAATATAATGTTCCATGGCACTGCATTCTTACTTTGAGAAAAGTTGTAACAATCGTTTCACGTATGGTCTTTTTATATCTTTTCGATATGTATACGCAATATTTGACATTCTTTCAACCCTAAGGTCTGCATGAGTTTACGTTGAATTAAAATAAAACTGTTTTTAATCTTATAAAGTAATAAGTTCTATTTACATCGCAGCCTTTTGAATGATGATGCTGCTGCTGCTGCTGATGATGATGATGAAGACGGTTATCATTTTTTTAAATTATAGAATATGATAATCGTCACCATCATTATAATCATTATCATCGTCTTCGGTGTCATCATTATCATCATCATCATCATCATCATCATCACCATTATCATCATCATCATCACCATCACCATCACCATCATCATCATCATCATCATCAATACCATCATCATCATCATCATCATCATCATCATCATCATCATCATCATCAATACCATCACCATTATCATCACCATCCCAATCATCATCATCACCATCATCATCATCATCATCATCATCATCCATCATCACCATCATCTCTATCATCATCATCATCATCATCAATACCATCACCATTATCATCACCATCACAATCATCATCATCATCACCATCATCATTAATACAGTGCTACAAAGCATAAACAAGTTTAAGATTTATTGACGTAACAATCCTCTACCATCAGAACAAACATTTGACATGTGAATCTTCCTTGTACAAATTGTTGAATCGCCAGTTGCTGAGCCGGATAGAATGAATGATGACTTCTATATGCATGAAATTATGATTCACGCAGCATTCGGTCAAACAGCAAGATGAAAATCGATTTTTACTTCCCCGGAAAGGATTGAATTAAGGGAGCCGGGAATGACTATACTCCCCCTCGTATTCCGCATGACCGTAATGTTAACCTTGAAAAGAGATGAAAATGAATTCGTTGCATAAACAAAGACGAGTGAGAACAAAAAAAAAAATTGTGACATTTGGAAACGATGATATTCTATATCTATACTCGTATAATGTTCATCAGTGTTCAATGCCAAAGGCGATTTCATATATCTTCTCTTGTATTGTCCTAACTCATATTACACTTCAGCTGTAGATTCTACAGGTATATCTATCAATTCTCTCTTTTTAACCCATTGACTACTGAATTCTGTAGTCCCATAGATTTTAAGCAGGGACCACGCAGTTGCCAAAGGGCGAACATACCAGCATTGTAGTGGACTGATGGTGTGTGAGAATGATTTCCCCAAAAGCTTCCTAATTCACTCTCGTTGCTTTCTCTCTAAGATAATGAGTGATCTGAATGTATATCTGGGAGTTACAGTATTATTTTTTTTTTAAAGAGAATAAGATTTGAATGAATGTATGCTTTCAATATCTTTTTATTTTGTTTTACCCATCCGGGTATTTAATGTCTCCATGATTTAATAAACATTTAACAAAAGAGAACACAAAATTTTACAAGCAAAATTATACATTTCAATCAACTACAACTATACCAGCATAAATGAAAAGAAAGAAAAGAAGAAAATATAAATATAGACCGTTGATCTGCTTAAACCANGATTTATTTTGTAACATGGCTCATTTTTTTCCTTTATCCAGGCCTATCATTCAATTCAGTTTTACTTAATTTAGATGGCCATTCAAATTAGCAGCCCAAACTTAATGCAATTTCACGCCAAAAGTCATTCAAATCCATCTTGAATTTGGAAGCACTTCTTTAGCTTTTTTTAATTAAATCGTTTTTTTTATTTGCATGCTGAAATGAAAAAAAAAATGTGCACATTTACATTATTTTTTACATTTGAAATTACGAAAGTGGTCAATTACAATCGAAATGGATTTCTATATCACAATTCGATGTAATCTCTAAATGTTACTCTCACTCTTTTTCTCCATCCACAGAGAGTGAATGCTCGATATCAGCAGAGAACTTATTTGATAAACTGATGACCAAATACAACCCCTTGATTCGTCCAGTGGCCAACAATTCAGACATACTTGATGTATTCATCGGATTGGCATTGTCACAACTTGTGGATATCGTGAGTATACCATTAAAAGAAGAGTCTACCCCAAAATGATATTATTTTAACAGAAGCAGAAACAAAAATTGGTGAACAAAACAAAAAAAATTGATAAAAAATGGACAAGTAATAAACAAGTTATGGATTTTTAAAGATTTGAACAAAATGGGCAAATCAGTGGAATATTCCAGAAATGTCGCCAACTTGATGACATCATGGGTGCACAACAGAATTGTCTATTCATATTGCAAAAGTCATCATTTTTACAGAAAGATGCAGAATTTTTATGAATGTAAACATGCAAATATTGGATCTACATATCTCTCATGAAGATATTCTGTGGTAAAACTTTTGAGGAAATCATATTTATGGGTAAAATGTAACATTTTATGACATTTACATGAATGTGATAAATGGTTGGTTGTGCTCCTATGACGTCATCAGTTTCCAATTTGTCTAATCATATAAACATTAATAACTGTCTTATTAGTTGTTCAATTTTCCTTATCTGATTTTTTGCTTCCGTGTTGCATAAATGTTATTACGGACCTTAAGCAAAGAAGACGGAAGGGCCGATCAGGACGTTATTTCTCAAGCGCGGGAAAATCTCGCGGGCCGATAAGGTTGAGACCGTTAGTTCAGGTCGATCCTCGCCAGGAATAAGCTTCTCATCAAAGACGCTAGTGTGATGACGTATTTTACGTCATAACTCCAAGTCTTTCGTGGCCTGGTTAGTTCAGCGTGAGAATTCCTAAATTATACAAATTATAATGAAATATAATTAGAATTATATGTAATAATAAGAAGTACAAGTCGAAGAGGTCCCATCCTTACGACAAAAGGGTCCCCCTTTTCCTTTTTCGCCCTGCCTTTCATGCTGGGGGAAAAAGATTACACAATACTCTTGTCATGACATACCTTTTGCTGAATCACTAAGTGTTTGATTCATGGATTGATGATATACTCGAATGCCTTACGTGCATTGTTTACTTCATAAATACCGATCAATTCATTGTAGTTTGTGTAGACCCAATCAATCGAATTATACCGTCCTCTTCTAACCGTTTGGCAATGCTTAATAGGGATTTAGCAAAGAAGACGGGAGTGCCGATCACAACGTTAGCTCTAAGGTCCATTCCAGAAGTAGCGTTGTGTTGGTGCACCCTTCTTGTGATCGGCCCTCCCGTCTTCTTTGCTAAAGGTCCCTAATGTATTCACCAACACAACGCTTCTTCTGGAACGGACCTTAGGGCTAACGTTCTGATCAGCCCTTCCGTTCACTTGCTTAAGCTCCGTATTTTTTTGGGAAAGTCTCCTTTTAAAAAGATAAGAGAGTCATTTGGACGTAGGTGTAATATCCCCAAAACGATCTGTCTGATCCCCCTCCCCCAATCAAGGGTGTTGAACCTAAATATTTCTTTATTGATCTCATTCATGAAATAAATCGTCCCCGTCATCACGAAGTGACAGGGGTCAAAGGGTGCTGTTGCATGAAGACAAATATATTCCGACATAGCGCCAATTCAACGGCACCCTATCGAACAACGTTTTTAAGATATTGAAGGACATATTTCAATGGATTTGTAACTCATTTCGTGTACCAATACACTCTGGCTCCCGTCACTTCGTGAAAACACGGACGACATTTTCACCATTTCATTTGTTTGTATGTTTTTGTTTGTTTGGAGGTTTATCAGTTACCTATTTATGTAGGGGGGAAGGGGTGTCCACTTGTCCAAATTTTGGTCCCATATTGCAATCGTGTTTCATGTTACGGATCTGCTCTCCCTAATGACTTGGTCTCGCTAACTCACTAAATAATTGTTGTTGTTGTTTAAATAACAAATTTGCATTCATGCATCAATATATTTGCATTCTTGGTCCGACAAACCTTTCTCTTTTTCCCATCTTAACAACAAAATTGACGCACTCAGATATGCATGTTATCATTCTTGTTTAAATTATTTTTCCAATTGTGTTTTAATCGTATGACTTGCTCAAAATTTGATTCATAAATATTGTGTATTGTTCAAATTTGATTCTTTGAAAGGATCAGATCTGTTCATTAAATTCTATCTGTTTTGTTTTGCAGGATGAAAAGAATCAGATTATGGTGACCAGTATTTGGCTGAAACAGGTTAGTATATCCAAATAAAATTTACTTGGAAATTTTGTTACATTGAATCATGAGCTGATCCACGAACTATAGACGGGAAATAGGCTTACTGATGGCTAGACAAGAGGGAATTTTTTCGTCTTCTGATCATGTGTCCCGGAGTGATAAAGGCCTTTACACCTCATGTATCAAAATGTGTGAACGTCATTATTACGAATGCCAACTCCGATTTAGAAACTTTCTAATTGTGCTACAAATACTTTTGCAAAACATAAATAATCCCTCGTATCAAGTTTTTCTACTGTAATTTTACCAACATTTACAAAAACACCGTTAAAGAAAAAAAAACCAATACAACACAACAGCGACAGCAATAACAAACACGAAGAAAATATAACATTTAGGACCTATATGGGAGGATAGGGGCTAACTGCGTGCCGCTAATATGATAAAAGGGGCCGCGGCCCGTTTGGGTCATAAATGGATTTTACTGTGCCCATTTTGTTTTATCGTATTCGGGTATGGTGCACCATCAAGTTGTCTGACGACCGGATGGTTCCAATTGCAAGAAAAACCTGGGTGGTGTAACAATGTTCCATTCGTCCTAATACTCATGAACAAGGCGGTGTTTTAAGTTACGAATATGAGAAATACTTTAAGAATGACTGGTATCACTTCTTGCGCTGAATACTCTCAATTGTTATCAATTAACAAGAACAGGAACTGATACCAGTCTTTACCAGAGTCTTTCTTAACTAATCGAAACACCGCCCTGGTGACATATTACCCTTTCTTGGAAGAGGTTAAAACTTAACACCCGTGTTGTAGTACACATCTTGCCTTATGAATTAGATATTTCTAAGTCACTGTGGCTGTAGCAATGTTTGTAATTTATGTTATTGCTGTAAGAAAAGGATAATTCACACACTCTCCGCGTTTCAAATGGACATAAATCAGCACGTGAAAATGACTAGTTCACGTCACGAAGGAATCATTATCGTACCAAAATAGCAGTAATAAAAGCGTGTCGTTTGTAGCAACATATCATCGATAGTAATTCATCCCGTATTAATATCCCCGATGGGTTATCTGTAAACAAATTAGGCAGAACTAGTATATCATTCATCCTTTCAATGAATCATGAACAGAATAATTCAATGGTCTGTATGACTGATAGGTTCCTAACTAAATCTTTTTAGCACAATTATATTGCAGGATTGTATTCAAAATTTTCTTCTTTTAATTCTATTTAAATATTGGGTGCACGAAAGGTATCGTGGCTCACAAAGATTTTGGCTGCAGAATTTATTTATTCAATACTTCAATAAGTTTGCCCATTCAACCAAAGTTGATCTTCCATGGGCCCCCAGCGAACATTAGAAATATATATATACAAATTAAAACAACGAATACAATTAAATATATCATCTTATACTTTGATAGGTTGTGTAATTTCGGCGTCAAGAAATGGTTTGCCGATGGAAATGTTAGCTCAGATTACATTATTTCTCATAATGTTTGTTTATTGTTATTCAATTTCAGATACCCCAAAATGAATCACTGCCTCGAAAATCATGCATATCGACACGCTTCACTGAGCATAGTACATAAGAATGTGCGTTTTTTTGTGCCAATATCACGACTAATACCGTTACTACCTCCTTAATCATCGTCATCATCATCATCATCATTATCACTATAATCATCTTATTCTTCTTCATCATCATCATCCTCATCATCATCATCATCACCATCATAACCATCACCATCACCATCATCATCATCATCATCATCATCATCATCATCTTCATCATTATCATCATCATCATTAGCGGCAGCATCACCATCATCATCATCATCATCATCATCATCATCATCATCGTCATCCCAAGCACCACCACCATCATCATATCCAGCACTGATCACTACCACCACCATCATCATTATCACATCACCACCACCACGACAACTAACACTACCACCAAATACATCATTATCATGATGATGATGATCATCATCATCATTCTCCTCCTCATCATCATCATCACCACCATCATCACCACCATCATCATCATTATCATCATCATTACCATTATCATCATCATCATTATCATCACCATCGTCATCATTACCACCATCATCATCATCATCATCATCATCACCACCATCATCATTATCACATCACCACCACCACGACAACTAACACTAGCACCAAATACATCATTATCATGATCATCATCATCATCATCATCACTATCATCATCATCATCATCATGATTCTCCTCCTCCTCATCATCATCATCACCACCATCATCACCATCACCATCATCATCATCATCATCACTATTACCACCATCATCATTATCATCACCATCGTCATCATCACCACCACCACCGCCATCATCATCATCATCATCATCATCATCATCATCACCACTATACCATCACCATCATCATTATCATGATCATGATCATCATCCTCATCATCATCATCACCACCACCACCACCTTCATCATCATCATCATCATCACCAACACCATCATCATAATTATTATCATCATCATCACCACCGCCATCACCACTATCATCATCATCAAGTCTGAGTGATGTCAAGTCGCATCTCACCCGATCCTTTTTTAAATGATGATGTTGTGTATCTGATTCTTTCCTTAGCAATGGAATGATTACAGACTGGTTTGGAACCCGGATGACTACGGCGGCATAACATACATTCACTTCCCAATAGAGCAATTATGGGCACCAGACTTGGTCCTCTATAACACGTAAGTTTATTTCCACCAACCAGGTAAATACACTCTTAACAAACGTGTAAATAATCTTAAATCTTGTTAATATTGGCAATATTCTTTTTATCTTTTGACAAGAATTTGATGATTTTGAATAGAAATTTTAATCAGTGCCCCTCTGACAATGTCCCTTGTCAAATTTTGACAAGTTTGTTATTTCAATTTATTATGCTTAGATGTACTCTAAAAACATCAAAAGTAAATGCCAAAACCGTAATGATACAACGACATTATTAGAACATGGCTCTAAAATGTTATTTAACATTAAAAGGTTCTATGAAGAAACCGACAATGATTCGAAATTGCTTGTATAAGGTAGTTTAAGACATTTTAGAGCATTTTAAGAGTTCAACATACGGGACAGTGATACAGCACTTTAGGGACTCCTTTCCAACCCTTGGTATTCACAACCAAAATATTTGAGTTTCCGAGGGCGGTCTTTACCATGGATGAAGTTGAGTGTTTGATCTAATAGGTTCTTCCCAGCAAGTCATGAACATATAGGTTACATAGGCTCATGATAACAGGGATCTCTGGGTATCTTTTTAAACGGATCATCATTAGTAGCATCAATAAACACCCAGCCAATAATTTATGTGCGTTATAACAAATCACATACATTAATCCGGAGAAACAGTATATTGGATAGGCTTACATGTATATCCGTAATTAATTATTATATCAATAAATTCAATAGAGACAAAACAGCCTAAATATTTATCATAACATACGTATTTGTGGCCAACACTGCATATTATGTTCAGAGCTGAAGGGGTGTACGCGGTGGAGGTATTTAACAGTGCTGTGGTGTTCTACAATGGGTCAGTCACTTGGAAGCCCCCCCCCCCTCCCCCGGCCATGTTCAGAAGCTCTTGCAAAATATCGTACTAATAATTTCATTAAAACCATAGAGGCACAGACCTCTATGGTAAAACTCATCTTATAACACATGTTGATTCATTTTACATCTTCCATCCAGAGCTGAAGGGGCGTATGCGGTAGAAGTGTTGAACAGTGCCGTGGTATTCTACATTGGGTCCGTCACCTGGAAGTCCCCAACTATCTTCAGAAGCTCATGCAAACCCTTTAATTATTTCAGTAAAACTCATCTTATAACACATGTTGATTCATCACTTATTTTTACATCTTCCATTCAGAGCTGAAGGGGCGTATGCGGTGGAGGTATTGAACAGTGCCGTGGTGTTCTACAATGGGTCCGTCACCTGGAAGCCCCCTGCCATCTTCAGAAGCTCTTGCAGCATCGACATCGAGTACTTCCCGTTCGACGAACAGCGCTGCATCATGAAGTTCGGATCCTGGACCTACGCCGGCGACGTCGTTGACCTAATGGCCTTGAAGGGCAACGTCGAACGAGAGAACTACCGAGAGAACGGCGAATGGGAGATCGTTGACGCCCCTGCGGTGAGGTCCGTCATCAAGTACCCATGCTGCGAGGAACTCTACATTGATGTCACCTACACGTTTGTCCTGCATCGGAATCCGCTGTTTTACATCATTACCTTGGTGATTCCTTGTGTCCTGATCTCCCTGATGACCGCGCTCGTCTTCTACCTCCCCTCCGACGCCCAGGAAAAGATCACCCTCTCCATCTCCGTGCTCCTGGCTCTGATTGTGTTCCTCCTGCTCATCCCCAACCTCATCCCGCCCACCTCCAAGACCATCCCTCTCATCGGTCGGTACATGCTCTTCACCATGGCCATGGTGTCCCTGTCCATCCTTGCGACCGTTGTCACCATCAATGTCCACTTCCGCAGCATCACGACGCACGAGATGCCGGGCTGGATGAAGAAGTGGTTCCTGGACTACCTGCCCAGGATCTTCTGCATGGAGAGGCCGGATGGAGTGAAGGCAAGGAAGGAGAAGAAGATGAAGAAGAAGATGCAAAAGGAAGCCATCAGGAAGTACAACAATCCTTACATGTACTCACCTTCATCATCTGGTGTATGGGATGATAGAGGAGGGACTAACGGAGGCCAGTATAGACTCTACAACGGCAAACCCTACAATAAACTTGAGGTACTTTCATGTGCATTTGTCTCACATTGGCTCTAAAATCTCAAATGCTTATCTAATATTATGCAATTAAGGTATACGGAGTGTCAAGTCCCTCTTTTTTCCTTTTTTGAAAGCCAAACTTGCTGGATTTATCAAAGTGTTGGATCCAGGATGTTTAAAAAGCATGTTAATCATCCAACCTTTAAGAATCAGGTTATCCTGAAGCTAGAAAAGAAAAGAAGAAAAAAAAGGAAAAGGAAGAAAGAAAAGAAAATAAATATCTGATTAACGAGAGAAATTGTATTGAGGATAATTAGTGATCTTATTTTTGTTTTGCTTGTCTTACTTGAATTTGCTACCAATGACTTATTCTTATTGGGTGTGTTTTTTTTAATGTAAGACTAGTCATATACAATTATATAAATAATAATATATCGGATTTTAATCAAATTATCCGTTTTCGTTTTTGAAGAGTATGTTCAGTCAAAGAGCTCACAAAAATATGTCCATTCCATTCCTCCTAAAATGCAGATGCGAACCATCACCCCATCGCTGCGTGAAGAGATTGAAGGACGAGAAGGAGACAACAACGCGACAATGCGGCGATTCCGAGCCGACTCTAGTGACGACGACGACGGCAACGCGAGGACTCGGGAACGGGAATGGAAGGCTCTTCTGGCGTCTCTCCAGTACATCAAAGATAACATCAATTATGAGGATGACGTTGACCAGGTAACATTTGATGAGAATACTTTGCTTGATTATAATTCGTCAATGTTTCCACGAAGTGACGGAAGCCAAACGGGTATTGTTGCATGAAAACAAAGCAATCCCGACATAGCGCCAATTCAACGGGCATCCTTTCGAACAACGTGTTAATTCTATTGAAGGACACGTTTCAATGGACTTTTCACTCATGTCGTGTAACAATTATACCCTGTGGCTCCCGTCACTTCGTGAAAACACGGACAAACTGGTTGAGGAAGCCTTTCATTTACATGTTCATGTTTTTTTATGTTTTGATAGCAATTAAGTCAGATTTCCTGGGGCCAATTGCACGAAATGGTCGTGACTATCATCTTCTGCATGGCTAAGTTGTCTTACCTTCTTGCGCCAACCTCATAACATTTTGTGTCGCTATTACGACGGTGGCACAAGTAGTTCTCAGCAAGACGAGGATAGTTGATACCATTTCCTGTAATTGCCCCATGAATAGATCATCCTATAAACGAGAACGTGATTCATCTGCTATCATGGCGATCTGAAGAAAGAAAAAGTGAATCGTGGGAGTATCGCCCTCCATCAGGCATGCGTTTATTTTAGCGTAAATAACCAACGTTAGCATGGCTACCGCTAACAAGTGCGTTCGATCGTACCTTAACTTTTTTTTAGGAGAGTATGTAACTTCAAATTTGTATCTTAATTCTCAATAATGAATGGGATTCATACCCCAAATTGGTATTGGAAAAAATTAAGCCCCGGTCACATAGGACCCCGGAAGCAACAAGATTCAACACGACTCTTTGTTCTGAGGCAGTTAACTGTGAATTAACAAAGAGACGTATGAATCGTGTTGCTTCTGTGCCTCGATGTGATTGGGGCTTTCCATTGATGATATATCATTTGTTCTTTCAATTGTTGTTATAGTCGGAAGAAGACTGGAAGTTCGTGGCCTTAGTCATCGACCGTATTCTTCTCTGGGTCTTCCTTCTTGTCGCCATCATCGGGACCATCGTCGTCTTCATCCAAGCCCCTATCTTCTGGGAGAAAGATGACACACATCCGACAATCAACTACGAGGAGCCCATCATCATTTCCAGTCAAACCCTCGCCGAGATTACGGCAGAATTAAATAAGCAGCAGACATGATTTTTTTTACTCCAAATTCTAGACTAGTGGTGTTGAGGACTATGTGTTGTTGTAATAGAGCTTATGTCCTGAACACATAGGGACTACACACGACTCACCCACAGAGTCTCTCTCTGATTGCACCTCCACTCTATTTCACAGGGGTATGTGAGACTCTGTGGCGGAGAGCTGCATGTGCATTCCATGTGTGATCAGGGGTCTGTAACATAAAACAAGTTTGCAATCAATCACAAGCCTTAGCACACGATTTCTCATAGACTTGCGATTGATATCAATCATACGATTAAGTTGGAAAGCTTTATGTTCGGGGCCCTGGGTAATAGAATGCGCAGAGATGGGTGCTATATATTAGAACACAGAGTTCTCAACTGGACTAACTTGATGCACTTGATGAACAACCCACCAAGAAGATGTAGCTTCGATCTGACAAAGAATAATCATGTAACCATGGTTACTACGATTGTCGGCAAAAAAGCCCTGGCATAAATCTGAATGTAACTAGCTTAAATCTATCAATGCACTCGCCTTTGATCATGCTGGACATCATGAATTGTGATAAAAAAATAAATTGTCATGAAATAAATGCGATCTGATCGAGTCATTTCGCTTGTACTTGTTGTTGGTACATTATTTCATAGAATTTATTGACGTATGTCCTCTCATTTTACGTTCTGATAATGTGTACATATAGAATGCAATCATCTATTTTAAATGTTTATATATTTATGCAAAAAGTGAAGTATTATCCAAACATTAGTATGATTAGCGTTGTACATACGGGACTTATTTGCAAAATATATTACGGTATTCATGTAGATTACTCAGCTAATGCATATTGAATTTGATTTTCCATATTAATAATGGATTTCAAAAGGTCTTATGCAAATTGATGCAAGTTTAAATGACCAGATTCTCAAATTGTCAAAGCCAAAGTTTCCTTCTAGCATTATTTCTTGATTTACAAAAATACATTTCAATTTTCCTGTCAGTTTAGTTTTTAACAAATATATCATATTATAAATTATGTAAATATAACTGTAGATATTTTGGAATGAATTGTGTAAAGTTTAACGGTCATGAAAATGATACCTTTATATGATAATATAATATTATTTGTATGATACTTATGTATATTCCTGTATGTTATTCGTCTTTCAATATTACACTCTAAAGACAAACTAGTCAAAGGAACCTGGAGGCAATTGCACGAAATGGTTTTGGATATCATCCTTTTGCTAATACATCTTCACTTCTTGTACCAACCTCTTAACATAGACGTGAACGTTGATATGTCTATGCTAAGAGAATGGTACAAGAAGTTAGAGCGTCTTAGCAAGAAGAGGATAGCTAAGACCATTTCGATCAATAATAATAATAATAACTTATGCTTATATAGCGCATAATACAAGGGTCTCTATGCGCTTAACAAAATAGAATACAATCGGCCCCTGCTTACTAGTCAGTTAGTCTAGATGCAACTTATCGACCAATTATAATTATTTAAAAAATATTTTATAGTTAGAACCGATTGTAATTCAGTGAACAGTGGCAAGTGATTATTTTGTCGAATTTGACTAGAATAACGATTGCATCCGCGGCCCTTTCATCAAGTCCTTTTCAACTAGTTTGTTTTAAGAGTGTAAAAATGATCAATTTCCATAATATTCACCTGAATGTGAACTATGACATTGTGCCTTTAAACCAACATGTGACATCAGATTACACTGGTCAACAAAATTTTACTTTTTGAAAGTTGTCTGCGATTTTTTAGTTGATTTAGAGTCAATCTGATGCGCTGAATCCAAAAATCACATCGGTTTTGTCCCATCAGGTCAAGTTTTCGAGCTATCCCCACATGTTGTTTTTTACGTTTTTGTTCACATGTACACCTTTTGGAAGGTGTTGATGGAATAAAGTGACATGGCAGATGAATATTTTGGTTCGAAATGATTATACTGATAGGAAGAAATATTAAAATCACATAATAATGGGTAATTTTGCTGAAAATGGCTCAGTTTGAAGCCATGAAACCTCAAAATCCTCTAAAAATTCGGATGAAGCCCTCATATGGTTATTTTTGGAAAATTAGAGGATTAGACCAGCCAAAATATTTATTTTTGAACAGCAGAACAAAAATCTAGTAAAAAAGATCCAAAAATTTTAAGGAAAATTTGAGAGGTAAAGAGAAAATGCAGAATTTTTAATAATATAAAAAAAATTGAAAATAATGCCAAAATCACTATACAAATCTTCAAATTTGGTGACACTGGTGATAAGATAATGGCTCGTTCACCATTTATCCTTTATCCATGGATGAGAATAAATACCTATGATTTAAAAAAAACTCAGAATGTTCAGATTTTTAAAGAAATTTAACAAACATTTTAATATTTTCATTTTTATGAAACTGAATAATAGCTCATGTACAAAAACAATTGAATTTCATACGATTTTATCATTTTAATTAATAGATTGTCATAAATATAAATATATATATTCATAATTTTCTTATATTAACATGATAACATGGTACATCTGGTAATAAAAGGTGTCACAGAGGTTGCCAATTGGTCTATAATGGTGTTTATTATTTTCATCATTTTTTAATTATAAATTCATAATTTTTACAAATTCTGTTCGTTTTTCCTCAATTTTTTTTTGTTTTGTTTATCTAATTCATATTCTTATGTTGAAAAATAAGTATTTTGGCTGGTCTTCCAGTTCAGTTTTTGTCCAATAACATTATACTTTGCCCAATCCAATTTTTTGAGGATTTTAAGGTTTCACAGCTTCAAACTGAGGGATTTTCAACATAATTACCAGAAAATATTGGGCCTGAATATTTATTGACATTAGTATAATCATTTCTAACAAAAAAAATAAATTTTCCATGACATTTCAGCCCACCAAACCCTTTAAAAGTGCTCAACACATGCATTAAAGTGTAAAAACATAAAAAACAACATGTGGGGATAGCTCGAAAACTTGACCTGATTGAGCAAAACCAACGTGAATTTTGGATTCAGCACCTCAGATTCACTCTAAATCAGCAAAGAAATCACAGACAACTTTTTTGCTGTTGACCAGTGTTATTCTTCTGAATTCGTGATGGCAGAAATAAAAGTGAAGAAAAAATAAGTAAGCAATATTTTGTATTGTTTCTACCACTGTACAGAAAGACCTTTTCATCTGCTTGTCAAATAATAAGGTATGTAATCCCCCTATATTGACAGATATAACATTCCATTGCTTTTTATTTATTGCTTATGATTAAGATTCTGCTAGGATCGAAAGCTCAAGCTCGTTTTTTACTTCACTTGCTTATTATTTAAAACCATTATCAATGTTCAAGTACTGGGAGAGGGTGGGTAGGGGAGGCAACAAGTTTGACAAGTGCGTATCTGTATGGTGTATGTGTGTGTGTGTGTGTGTGTGTGTGTATGTATAGGTGTGTGTGTTTGTGTGTATATGGTGTCTATGGGCCCATAATAATAAAAAGAAAACACAACTTTTGTCATTAAAAAATTCTCCCTTCCCGTTACAAAGTGAACATAATTACAATTTTACAATGAGTTGCGTTGTTCTCTTTCACAAGTATTGTTATTATTAATCCCTTAGCAAAACCAGAACGAAATGTTTAAATTATCACAAATCATGATAAAGGTAAAGAACTATAATCATCTTTCGAATACTTTTAATCTATTCATTCTTATTGAGTACTATCATTATTATAATGTAATGACATTATGACATAATTGATGGAAAACAACATTGATAATTTATCTGACCAACACAGTTATTTTTTCATGTCCATAAATTCAAATTGAGAGCGATTACTGCAAACATGTTAAAAGTATCATTTGATAAATTACGTCGGCATTATTTGGAGGGTAAAAAAGATGAAGTCATTAAATTATTTGAAAATTCAATGCAACAAAAATCTGAAAATTAAACCAGACAGAAGAAGAGGGTAAATCTATTAAAAACAAAAAAAAAAAAGAAAAAGAAAAAGAGGAGGAGCTAGGAGGGGAAGAGGAGGAATAGGAAGAAGAGAAGGAGGAAGAAGAAGAAGAAGAAGAAGAAGAAGAAGAAGAAGAGGAGGGGGAGGAGGAGGAGGAGGCGGAGGAGGAAGAAGAATATAAAGAACATGATGATCATATATAATAGTGGTGATGATACGATCATGATAATCATAATGATGTGTTGTTGTTGTTGTTGGTGGTGGGGGTGGTGATGGTGAAGTTAAACGATGATCGAGAGATTGAATGGTTGATTTTATCTTCCATCATGCTGATAATGATGGTGAATGAGATGAGGATGAAAAAGTAGGAGAGGAGATAAACAAAAAAGTAGGAAAAGGGCAGGAGTAAGAAAGTGGGATTAGCAGGATGAGAGAGCATTGATAAGAAGAATGGTAGATGCGTGCTTCATCCTTTTTACATTTGAAATTCGTAAGAGGGCGTAATGACCTTTCTTCTCAACACAACATCTGTCCACTGATATGTGTCGTATCGTACATTTGCCTCATCTCACAACATGCAATTTGTGCTCTTAAAAGTAAAGTAGCTAATAACACGATAAAAACTATTTTCGAAAAATTAAGTCAAACGCAAATTCAATGGTCCTTAATTTGTAATGCTATTCAAAAAGGAGCCGGCTTGCGATTGTTGTGTCCACACATTTGAATACACGGCGTATGTTTATATTGTCTGTGGCCCACTTAACTTTTCGGAAATAGTTTATATCGTGTTAAAAAGAACTTTTTAAATATATGTAAATATATTAAAAAAATATATTTTATATACTAGCGTCGAGGGGGCGACCCTAAATACTTGGCACCCTAGCACCCAGGGGCCAATTACATGATATGGTCTAGGCTTTCATTTTCTTGCATTCTAACGAAGACACAAACGTTTTATTTGCCTCTAAAAGATGAATTTTTCATTACATATTCAAAGCATGAAGTCAGAACACAAACCATGTTACGAAACAGTGGTAGGTTACAATTAAATAAACATAGGGGTTGTTGTTCAAAATCAACTGCAAGTCAATTGCAACTTTGTAAATTGTAACGCGCATTTTCATTCGCGCACAGTATAAGCATTTAACAAGACGCGCATAAAACAATGATTTTGATTGGCACGTTATGATCAACTGCAACTAGTGATCAATTGCAACTTTTGAACAACACCCCTAAGACGATTTCAAATGTGCATAAAAGATTACATTCCCCATTTCACCGATGCCATAGGTCAAGGTTGATATAAACGTGGCTTGATAAGAAAGGGATTTGTGGGCCGTTGGCGACAATATTGAATAATTCTATAATTACGTCACCCAGCGTAATTAATCACAAACCTTTCAAACACATTGGATTCACAAAACCTTATCGCCGAGAGCGCCCCGGTGGTATAGTGCTTATGGCACTGATCTAGTCGTGGGTTCGAGTCCCATCCCGCGGTACAGCCTATGATTTTTTTTCATAGCCTCCGGGTAACTTCACACAGCAGTATAGCGTGTGCACACCTTTGTGGGCCGTTGGCGACAATATTGAGTAAATTCTATCTATCAAGGGGATGGTACAGATCATTTCGAACAAATGGCCCCTGGATCACTGCTCACCTTGAGAGAAGAGGGCGCTGAAAGGGTTCTGATTTGGGGGGGGGGGGGGGGGGTAAATGGTCCTCCGTAGAAAGACGCCAAAGGGAAAGGGCATCATTGAGTGATTAAATTTTAATGAGAATGCTTTTTTTTAATCAAAAAACTTACCATTGTACGTTTAGTTTCTACAAAGTTTACTTGGACAGAAAAGCATTTGGCCGTGTGTGGAGATGACTACCCTTGATCACAGACATCGGATGTTCTGTGGACCTTGATGTAGCACTTCGGATACTGCTCATTTTGACAGAAGAGAGTGCTAAAAGGGTTCTGATTGGGGAAGGGATGAATGGTCCTGGTCATTTTGAAGAAAGGCACCAAAGGGGGGAAGGGACATATCGTTGNGGGGGGGGGGGGGGAATCGTGTTGCTTCCGGGGTCCTATGTGACCAGGGCTTTAGGAATATGCATGAGGTAAATATTGAAATGTGAATAATGCAACAGCTGAATAAAAGTAGGAGCAAACATAACAACGATAACTGTAATCTTGGGAATTTACTTGTGCTGAAAGTTTTGAAAAATACACCTCATGCATATTCTGAAACGGCTGGCATCTCAGGTGTTAGGTTCTTTTCCCTGCTTGAATATAGTATACATTGCTAAGTTTTATGCTTAAAGAATGACTTGAGAAGTTGAGATATATTAACAAGAAGAGGATAGTTGATACAATTTCATGCAACTTGACCCAAGTCAGTACTTTATGTGGGAAGGCTGAAGTGATCACTGGATTGATTGCTTTTAATATTTGTTAACTAAATAAATCTTATCTTATTTTATTTATTTCCTTTGCAGCTCCTCCCATGGCCTGAGAATAACGAGCAAGATATGGAGGAAGAGGAGGAGAAGAAGGTGGATGAGAAGATCAAGGAAGTAACAGAGGAAGAGGCTGAAGCAATCATCAAACAGCAGGAGGCGGAAGCAGCTGATGTCACCAAGCAACCAGAGAAAGAAGAGCAAGTTACGGAGGAGAAGGTTATCGAACAATCTACTGAAGATGTTGTCAAGGAACAGGGCGCAGCAGAGAATACGGTCGCAGAAGTGCTTGAGGAAGTCGTCTCTCAGGTTGTGAGCGAGGATGAGAAGGGCGAAGTGGTTCAAGAATCAACAGAGCAACAGAAGGAGGCTGAGAAAGTGGAGGAGGGGGCACAGAAAGAAGTGGTTGCCATGGTTACAGAGGAGGTTGTTGCCATAGTTACAGACGAGGTGGAGACGGCCCAGAAGGTAGCAGGTGAAGGTGTGGTGGAGCAGGAGCAGGCCAAGGAGGCTGAAGCTCCAGAGGAAGCAAAAGCAGCTGAAAACGAACAAGACAAAGTTCAAGAGGAATCAAAAGAGGAGGAGTCAAAACAAGAGGCAACAGAGGACAAGGAAGAAGCGAAGGCCGAGGAGAAAGACGAGGAAAAGGCAGAAGAAACGCCTCAGAAAAGAGGAAGAGGGCGGCCAAAGAAAAGTCTCTCGCCAGGTGAGGAAGTCGAAAAGCCAGCAAAGGCAGCAGCCAGTGCAGCAGCACCAAGTACTCCACGAGGCAGAGGAAGACCCAGGAAAAATCCTGAAGAGGTTACTACCCCAAGCAAAGACTCTGAAAAGCAAGGAGACTCCTCACCGCGAACAGCTGCTGGATCGGCTGCAGGATCCGCTGCCCAGACAGCCAGGGCAAGACGGGAAGCAAAGATCCAAGAAGCTGCTAAGAAAGAAGAATTGGCCAAAGCCACTAAGCAAGCCAAACTCGATGCAATCAAAGCTGAGAAACTGGAAATGAAAGCAAGGAAAAAGCAGGAAGCAGAACAGGCCAAGCTTGAAAAGGCTAAACTAGCTGAACAAGCCAAGCTAGAGAAAGCCAAACTAGCCGAACAAGCCAAGTTAGAAAAGGCCAAACAAAAGGCAGAGAATGCCAAGGCGAGAGCAGAAATCGCTGAACTTAGACAATCCTTGAAGAAATCCAAAAAGGGTGCTGAAGATTTAATGAATCTTGCGGACGAGGACAGGATTATCGTCAATGATGTCGCAATCAGTTCAGACTGCAAGTTTATTGTGTCTGTAACAAATAAGAACCTTATCTGTGTATGGCAGAAGGTTTGATTAAATCTGTACTTTTATAATGCTCTTTGTAAGTATTGTTGTCCTGGCATCCTCTTGATAAAGTGTATACATAACTCAGCAACCATCCCCAGAACGCGCCATGTGCCATCGAGCTAAAAACAAAGCGTCAGTATGGTAAAGGGGCATTTTTTCAATCTTCAATCATGACCATCACATGAGTATTTGAGGGATAGCCAGGTTAGAACTAAAACATGTTTAGAAATCTGTATTTTTACTAAATTTTATTTTAGATTCTTCTGAAATTCATATTGATCATTACTAAGATTTTATGTATTATACCAATTTTATAATCAAGAAATGATCAACGTCATTGTCAAAGCTTCAGTTTTTATTTTGTTTTATTTTGAATCAAGGCACCAATTTTAAGTTCATGATTTTAAAGAAATCACCAATCGCAGTGTTGCAGGAGATTTTTCATCGTACTTTTCAGAAAGTTTTGTTGAGACAATCATGTTCATTCTAGAGCCCCAAATCATCCAGCTATGTCCATTATATAATTTGGGAGAAATTGTTTCTTTTTTTCTTCCAACTTTTCTCTGGCTTGCAATAGAAAACAGACCTGTCTAGCTCCTTTACCATGAACTATTGAACAACTTTCACACATTGTCACTGTAGTCAAATATTTTAATGTTGCCCTTAGCGTATCAAGCTCTGTAATGTCTAACATGGCTTTATTACAATGCACAGAATATGTACGAGGGTCAATATTATATTGTGAATGACTGAATACAGTTTATCCATATTCGGGAACGGTTAGTAAGTCTGGATATAAGTTGTGTACAATTATGATCAATAAGAAATTATCTCTGAAAATTTATCCAGTTTGTAAAGACCACAGTTGCTTGCCACAGGCATTATGTAATGTATTTTTATTCAAGTTTCTCTTTCGTATCATAGAAGAAAATTTCCTTTGACCTTTAATGCATTTGATTATGTAGGAATGGATTAGTTGGTGGTTTATAGGTACATAAATTTGTACATTTCATCCATGCCTCTTAATTTTAGAACATTTGATTGAAGGGTTAACATTCCATGTTATTTGAGGCGAGCTATTAGAGATGAGTGATTATTGTTAAACACATCCGTGTTCCTTGAACTTCCTTACTGTCAATTTAGAATTTAATCTTGAATTACGGTGGAAACTCAGTATAACGAGGTGCTTGGGACCATAAAAATACTTTGTTATAGCAGTAACCTCTTTATAGCAGAGTTAAAAAATAATAAGTTATTAGGAGCTGGGACCAGATTATTTACCTCTTTATATCAGATATTTTGTTACATCAGATCTCTTTATACTGAGTTTCCACTAAATAATGCAATTTTTACCTGCAAAGGCAAATGTAGTGAGTAACAAAATTTTCAATGAAATTATTCATAATTAACTGTTCTTGGTTTCTGTAGATACAGTTACAAAATGGCTTTGACAGAAACATTTTGACCAACAATTCATCTGTCAGTTTTTAACAGTTTTCAATCAGGCATGTTTTTTAATCGTTGCAGTTTTATTGAGGGTTTACCATTTTATAAATATCACTCAATAACCAAACCATGTGCATGTAAATAACTCAAATTGCCTTTTCATACTGAGCGATGTGGACTTTTGATTTATATTTTTATTATTTGAGTCCATTATGTGTTATCCAAAGTGTTACCACTATGTTATAGACGGGCGATTCCATGCAATCTGTCTTGTGTTCCATTTTGCAAATTGATCACAGTGATGCCAACGCTCCATGATATGCATGAGGACAGAAATTTTAATATGTATAACCAAATAGCTGAGCCAAACTATTTTCTTAGAGAAATCATGATATCAATAACCATACACTTTCTCTCAGCTGTTTGGTGACTCTCATTTTAATTTTAATCTCCATGCATAGACTGTAAGTTTGGCTTCTCTGTCATCTAAAGATCATGATTCTTGGACCCAAATAACGAGGCTCCTGTGAATTCTCTATAGAGATTCTTTAGATTCGTTTAAACTATGTATCTGAGATTGATTGCATGGAATTGCCCAGGTGAAGATTGCATGTGTTTATTGGAAAATATTTGATGTTTTTTATATCGCTGAGGGGTTTCTTGTCAATATGCTGTGATGTACTTCTTATAAATAATGTTGTATATAAAGACTTTGAGCATTCAGTTCATTAACAGCAATTGTAATTAAACCAATTCTGAAAACCTATCTTCTCTGTTATGAATCTACTTTTCCATTTAGCTAAGTTAAAACCGGAGACACACCCAGGGGGATGTGCGAACAGCGTAATCATTGCCACAATACAGTGGAAACTCAGTATAATGAGGAGCTAATAACCATAAATAATATCTTGTACCTTTATGCATTATTTTAGTAACAATATCCACAGACCCTAACATCACAGTGCAGTAGAGTATATCCATATAGTATCTGCGTTTTATAAATGATCTAATTAATAATAATAATGATAATAATAAATTATAGCAGTAATCTCGTTACAACAGGGATTAAAAAACAAGTTTTAAAGAGCTTGAATCAAACTAGATGTATTATGTCTTATATCAGGAATATTATTAGATCAGCTCTCTTTATACTGAGTTTTCACAGTATAGAAGAATATAAAATGGGATGAGAAAAATCAAATTACTCGAGCAACAAATGAGAAAACATTTCAAGTGCATGAAAACATTTTATTTTATTTCTTTAATCTAAATAGATAATATTCATCATCAGGTTATTACACCCAATTGCTCAACATTGGGACAACTTATATCTATTTACCAATATTCAATCACTTTTGTCACCTGCAAAAATGCAATTTCATTGAGATGGGTTCTGAAAAGTCATGAGAATAATGCTTCACGGTACAACGAGTTATCTTTCCTGGAAATGTGAGTGGTCCTGAAAAGGACCTACCCACTCTCGATGTTTCTATGAGCATGTTCTGAACGGGCAGACCATGCTTGAATGAAAACGTGCATTTCAATTTACAACCGGTTTGTGCAGTGAAGCATTACTCTCATCATTCTTCCACGAGCGAAACCTTCAAACAATATTCTGAAAAGTCATTAATCAATTTTATCAGACAAAGGGGTGTGTTGTTCGAAAGTTGCCATTGATTGCAACTTAGTTGTTTCATGAGCATCTTAAAAAGAATGTACATCATGTGCGAATGAAAATGTGCATATCAATTGCAAGTTTGTAGCAACATCCCCTAAGCAGGTGTTGTTTGAAAGTTGCAATTTACTGCTATTCAACGGCAAACCAGTTGCAAATTGAAATGCGCACTTTCTTTCGTGCATGGTCTGCACTTCCTAAAAGATGGAACAATAACTGGTGCATGATGATCAACTGCAATTTTTTTGCAACACCCCCCTTAGAAAGTGTTGCGATGTTGAAAAGTCCCCAGTATAAAGACACGGGATCACACGAAAGCTGTACAATGACAATCGCAATGGGATAAAAACTGTGAGCAGAAGCAAGGAGGAAATGGACAAAATAAACAACTTCCATTCAGAGTAGCTCTTTGCATATAAAACAAAGTAGACTGTATAGTTTCCCTGTTAATTCAGTAAATTGATGTTTTCATAGAAATAGAGGGAAGGATATATCTTTTGTTTGCATAGAGCTATTGTGAATGATTGAATGGAAATTATTTACCCAGTCAATTTCCATTGTCGCTTTTGCACACAGTGAAGACCTAGAAAGCATTGGAGAGGTTATAGCAGAAACTCCATATTGCAAAATGCTTGGGACCACTACAAATACCCTTGTTGCAGGAATCTTTATTGGAGTAACAAAACAATAAATGACAAAGGTTTGGGTCCATAATATTGCCTCTTTATATCGAGATGAATAATTATAATGTCAGATCTCTCTAAACTGAGCTTCTGCTATATATTGAGGTTCAAATACGGCTTGCTAGGTCACAGTACATTTTTATCGTGCTTCATGTTTCAGAAAGCAGATATTATAAATAATCATTCAAAAGGCTCAATATTCTGAACAAATTTCATGGATCAAGATTGTTTGAAAAGTATACATCTTATAAAATCAAAACTAAAACAAATTTTTATACTAAACAATTTCAATTTGGGAAATCTTGCGAGTCTTTGGAAAATGCAACAGATGTTAAAAGGAAAAAATCCTTTGATTATTTTTGGAGCATGCATGAAATCATTTTTCATGTTTCAGTATAATTCCACAAATATTTGTTTGGATAAAACCTGTTCATTTCTGGAGCTACAAACAGGCACAGAGCCATTTTACAAATATGAGGGAGAATGCTTTTTGAACAAGCAAACCATCATGACACAAAAGAGTTGGAGGTGAATCATTTTGCTCTTTTACAGAAAATTCAAATTTCAGCTCCATTTGGTAACTGCTAAGAGCGTACAAATCCACCAAACATTCACAAAAATAACATCTTTGTTGGTCATATAGCTTGGCCAGGGCGGTTTTTGTTGCCAAGATAAGACTGAATACGCATTATAATATGAATTATTGAGCGCAATAACGGATACCAGTCATCGTTAAAGTCCTTATCTTGGTGAAACACGGCCCAGAACCAATAATCTTCAATGTCAAGTATATCTCTTATGAGTGATTTGCTGGTACAACTTGAATAGCAACCAAAACCTGGGTTGAATCACTCCCTCTGTCATAGATCCAAAAGCCCTCAGTTGGCATATCATAGTATATCTTCAATGTTCAACACAAAAACACACACATGGGACTGTCATGTCTTATCAGCAACGCTGTCTTTTCCATGTGAAGTGGTTCCCTCTTCATGGACTCCAAAGTTGGTGTCAAACTCTTCTTTGCTGATCTGTAAATGAATGAGATAAGCATGAACTTTGTTAGATATTTTATAAAGAAACACTTTTCTTGAGCTCATAAATACACACATAAAAATCCTTTTCTCTTGATTAAACTCAATTTCTACTTCTCCAGAACATATAACATCTCCAAAAATTGCAGTATCTTACATGTACATAATGAATTTGCAATAATTACTACAGTATTTAGATTCAAAACTGATTATCCACAGCCAGGCATACTGACAATCAACATATAATATACAAACTCTTCTTCCTGTACAGTCAAACCGGTCTTTAATGCAGTGGTTACCCAATGAAACAGAACAAAGGCCACTGTAGACAGGTAACATCTATAGACCATGTTTAATATACATATATTTTCAAGGGATGGAAAAAGTATGAAAGACTGTCACTACAAAGCACCAATATAAAACGTCTTTAACAAGGCCATTTTCCCGGTTCCATCTCTTTGTATTCTACTGTTGTTTTACCCTGATATAACAGTATGTTGATATGTCTAGAGTGCCTCAGGGCAGATAGATTGCTTTACAAATCTAAAATTAATATTATTATTATCAATGAGGAAATTTCTGTGGTTCCAGGGACCCTGATAAAATGAGGTTACACTGTAGAGCATTTAGCATCAACCAGAGATCCAAACCATTCCTGAATATGCCTGAGATTAAAATTAAAATGTGAATGATGTAACAGCTGAACAAAAGTAAAAGCAAACATGACAACAATAATGATAATCTCAGTCATTCACTTGTAATGAGATCTTGGACTTCTTATGGAAACACACAACCATATTCTGCAATGGTTGGCATCTCTGCATTACCTAGGAGTCTGACAAAAGGTAGGATTCTAGAATTCCATGCAAGGTTTTTTCCTAGAACATTAATACAACTTGTCAGAGTATATTACACAAAGGCATGCCACATCCTACTTCATAAAAACAGAAAGTTGTATTTCTCACCTTTCCCTTCTTGAGTTTTTTGAGCAGCCGTACATCATCAGCTAACTCATTCAGGTCGCTCTCGTCAAACTGCCAAAAAAGAAGAAATATTACAGCAGTTATTCATATCTCCCAACCTAAGTCCATATTCCTAACTTTTTTCCGTTCTCTTGTTCTTGATAGGCAAAGTGAGCAGAAGGGACAAAGGCCAAAGTATAAAGTACACAACCTCCATTCAAGCACTGACAAAAGCAACATTGACACATTAGAAATCACCATCATTCTTATTCTGCGGGAAAGAGTTGAACAAGAGTCGCATATTGGACTTTGTTCTGTGATCAAGAAGCTATAGTGAATGTTTGAATGAAGTTGTATGAATGGAGTTACCTTGTACCCATCCTTTGTCCCTTCTGCTAACAGTGAAAAATATTTTCAATCACTTGCAAGACTGGGCAAGTGATTAAAAAGTTTACCAGCCCATGAAATAATACTGCTTGACTGAATTCTTTATTGACTGAATTCTTTATTGACATGCTCTATGTTTCAATGTACAACTCTTTTATTCAGGATAGAATACACCTTAAACTCGCAGAAGATCATGCTGAAATTTATGATCAATGAATGCAAGGATGAAGAATTTCATCTGAAACAAATTATTGGAAAAGTCCCAAATTCTTTTTATCTGTTGATGTAAATTTTGTTTTTGTAAAATTGGCAAGTTGCCCATTTGGGCAAGTAATTTTGGGGAAGGCACTCACAGGATTTTCACTTGTTCTGGGCAAGTGCTTTAGTTTGTAACACCTTGATGGGGTACCGAAATGAAAAGATGGCAACAAACACACAATACAATACATCCACCTCCTCACAACACATTTTTATCATTCCCTGGTATGAACCATCTGTGACAATAATTTTCAATAAGGGTAGAAATTCACTCACAACCTTTTGAAATAGCTCACAGTTGCTGCTTTTGTGGCATGAAATAGGTCATGTAGGAAATCTTTTTGCAATTCCATTCTCCCCAGCCTGAAATCTGAAAGTGACACGAAGCAATTTGGTCATCTTTGTACTTTTGGGAATTTATGCTTGATGTGGCAAGAATTTGAAAATTGTGAAAAATGCAGCGCCACCTACTGATGAGGGACGTCTACACTAACCTGTTGTTTCCTCTTCTTAGCGGCTTCTTTCTTTTGTTTCCTGTCTCTTTTCTTTTCCTTCTGTTCCTTGTTCTTGGACCATGATACAGTCTTACCCTGAATTAACAAATAAGAATAAGTAGTAATCCATTATATCATATTGATACCAACCTACAAGAATACTACGATGTTCTTCAAGTAATCTTTTACAAGTTCCGGTTTTGAAGAGATCTTGGGGTGAGCGATCATTTGCTCACTCAGGACCAACTTTGTGGAATGCTCTTCCACACGGATTGAAAACCTCAATATCAGTGTCTTCCTTCAAGGGCAGCCTTAAAATCTATCTATTAGAGGGTGCATTTTGATTTTCATTGCCTTTTATTGTATTTTGTATTTCTATTTCATCACTCCATTTAATTTGCTCTGAGCGCTTTATAAGATCCATGTATGATTATTATTATTATTATTATTATTGAGCTTTTACGTGTAACGAATCATATGTTTAAATTTCAAGTCAGAATCTAACATTTCTGTTTATCGTCACATTGTCCTTTTGGGCATTCAGTTGATAAAGTGACTATCTATATTTTAGTCATTAAAAAGAAATAAACATTACATTTATCAATAATACTTTTTGATATTTGCAACAATATACTCACTCTTCTCTGTTTCTTCCCCGAGTGTGGTGAGATGACTCCTTCTTCAATCAACTTCAGCTTTTGCTTCCTCTGTTTTTCCCTGTTCTTATCCCTGAAAGAAAAGTGATAACAATACTAAATAAACCTAACATCATAGTTACCAGAACGATTACTGTATAAGCTGAGATATTTGCGATGGCTTTATTATGGCTTACTCAGTATGATGCACATCATATGCATAAGAACACTGTCAAAAACACAAAAATTGTAACATACTAAAATGTCAAACGGGTCCTAAAACAAGAAAATATCTGCACACAAAAATATTGGATTCTACATTATATCAATCCATTGCAATATGGTGCACTTATGAAAAGTGTTATTCTGAAAACTGTTGTTTCATTTCATGAAGGAACCTTTTACTTGTGCCATGGGACAAAAGAATAGATAGAAATCGGATTGGAAGTATAATCTGACATCAAAGGCAGAACAAGATACAAAACTCATGCTTGGCAAGTAGATCTTTCTGCATCGTGGTAAAAAAATTACCAAATTGAAAGCTTGTTAAAATTAGAGCAACCAAAATAAATTTTGTCCAAAGCAACAGGTATTATACGCTATGTTATGGTTGTGTTTTAAATCATTCACTGTAGTCTTTTGGAATCACTTTATTCATTGTAAAATAACCAAAGTGAGAACCCGAAATTTTAGGTTAACAAGGGAGGTCCAATGAACAAACTTACTTATAAGGTATTGCAGCAAAATCAACCTCAGTAGCCTCAAAATCTGGGAAGGTTTTTCCCTTCAGCTCTGGCATCCGTGGAAGGCGCAAGAGAGCAAAACCTCTGGCAAGGGCTGCTATGTCAAGCTCTGGTAAAATACAATGTGACATCATTCAATGTATTACCTCATGCAAACTGAGACATTATTGCAGATCAATTACCTCAAGGAAGAATTCAGCATTCCAAATAAAAATGATTAAAGAAAGGTGTCTTTGCACGTTTACTGACAATGCATAAACACATTTCTAAAAGTTTCACGCACAGAAACTGACTTTGTGCAAGACTCTCTAGCTATGAAAAAAAATAAGCAGTTGTTGTCAAATCTCTGTGACTTTGAAAAATTTTCCTCAAATTTTTACAGCTTATTCATCTGACTTTTCTTCATTCAATAATTCCAGGGGTTGCTTCCCCTTTAACAAAGACTTTACAAACAACTTTAAGATCAAATGGGATCAGATCTTGCGATAAATATACATGATATCATCAATCATTTCGCTCAAGAATTTATACCAATGGTTCTTAAAGTCCTTTTTTATCTTAGTGAAACACTGCCCAGGGATTGGCTTCTCATTATTTTTTATTCTGTTTAGATGATCATGAAAACAACTAGATGAATCTTCAACTGCACATGGTCGAAATTTATGCCTCCGCCATCAAGCAATAAGAAAGATATTATTGCTTGTTCCATGCCATTGGGAATCCAAAACATTTTGGGTAATTTTACACATTTTGGGCACTGCGAACTTTGACCCTGTGAACCATAAATCTTCTTCCTCATATGCTAATACATAATTGAGCTAAGTTTGAAAGAAATTGGTTCAATTTGAATGAAATTATATCAATATCAAGCTTTTTTCTGGTTATTTTAAGGCCCTGTGACCTCTGACCTCCTGAACCGAAACCTAATCAGTTAATCCGTTCATGCTTACGCATACTTGAGCCGAATTTGGTCAAAGTCCGTCCCACAGTTCTGAAGTTTTTATGGTAACAAGCCATTTTGGGTGTTTTTACAATTTTTGTTGGTTCTGTGACCTTTGACCTTTGATCCCCTGAACCCAAAATCTGATCAGTTCATCCTCACATGTATATACATACTTGTGTCAAGTTTGGTCAAAATCTGTCCAGTAGTTCTGAAGTTATCGTGGTAACAAGTTTTGAATGGACGGACAGACAACCCAAAAATATTATGCCTCCGGCACCACCTTACGGTGGCGGAGGCATAAAAAACAACATACCTTTGACTCTGAAGATAAGACTACACTCATGTTTGGCGTATGACTGGATGAATGAAACAAATGCTCGTGTTCCTTTCTCGTATAATGCCCTGTTAAGAAAAAAAAACAATAAGGTATAAATCAACACATCATCCTCATTATCATTATACTATCATCATCATTATCCAGATAACCATTATAATCATCACCATTAACACCAGTACCATCATCATCATCAACATCACCATCTTTCACATCAACAACATCATTATCTACATCCTCATCATCATCACCATCAACATCACAACCAACACCATCATCACAATCATCATTCCAAACACGTTCATCCTTATCGTCGCGGTGTAGTGGTTTAGACTCGCCTTTCAACAAGAGATCGCAGCTTCAAATTCCACCCAGGACGATAATTTCCTTCAACAAGAAACTCATCACTCAACCCAAATGAAGTGAATACGTTCCTGGCAGGAATTCTTTCCTTGAAATGCAGCGCGTTACAGCTGCACGGTAATCACCTAGAGGCACGGTAATCATGCTACATTGTAGAGCGCTTAGGGACAACTGATAAAGTGAGTGTTAGGCGCTATATAAGAACGTATTATTATCATCACCATAATCTTCACCATCATCATTACCATAACTGTTCTCACCTGTCTCTTGTTGCAAGCTTTCTTAACTTTGGTAGAACATCTACCACTTCTAGTTCCTCTATCTCCTCATACAACTCCAGATGGACCTGATCAAAACATACAATGTGCAATGATCAGATACTAGCATGCTACTCAATTGAAATGTACGAAACCATTAGAGGGGTACTTCTATTTATTATAAAACTTTGGCAAAGATTCATTACTCAGAATTTAAATTGCAATATGTTGCAGTGGGAACTATGAACAAACTTGTATTTACTTGAAAAACGAATTTTCACCGATCTGATGGATAATCCAGGTTGAGCAGAAAACTACAGTAAATGTATAGTGCTGTTTATTTACAATAGAAACCACATTATCCCACTTATTTAAATCATACATCTGAAACAGCCTTTTATCATGAAAAACTAGATGAATCCTCGACCGCGCACGGTCGAAATTTATGCCTCAGCCATCACGCAATCAGAAAGATATGTACGGCTTGTTTGTTCCATGCCATCAGAAATCAAAAACATTTTTCAAATTTTGGGCACTGCAACCTTTGACCCTGTGAACCCAAAATCTCATCAGTTCTTCCTCACATGCTTATACATAATTAAGCTACACACTAAGTTTGAAAGAAATTGGTTCAATTTTTCTGTTATAAGTTATAACAATAATGAGCTTTATCGGGTTTTTCTGCCTGGTGACCTTTGACCCACTGAAACTAAAATCTAATCAGTTCATCCTCACATGCTTATACATACTTGAGCCAAGTTTGGTCAAAATCTGTACAGCAGTTCTGAACTAATTGCGGTAACAAGCTATTTTGGGGGATTTTTACAGGTTTTTTGCCCTGTGACCTTTGACCTTTGACCCGCTGAACCCAGAATCGAATCAGTTCATCCTCACATGCTTATACATACTTGAGCCAANTCATTGTGCATGTAGTACTGATGTCTTCGATATTTTAAATGTCACAAATGGAGGAGTATGATGTCTTGTTTTACTTGTGTAATATGTAGCCGAGTACGGACCTCGATATCGCCGCAATACGAACCCCTTTTTTCAGTAGCCTAGGAGTGAAGTTACACTTTAAGACCGAGTTGCGGAATAAGGTCGGAACACTTGGTCCGAAGAAAGGCATCATGGCATGGCCAAAATGAATTGGCCTTATTGAGTGGCTAATCTTAATCAGGAGAAAGCTTTCCCCCGTCAAAACTTACCATCGCAGGTTTAGTTTCACAAAGCCTCCTTTGAAAGCCCTTTTACCGTCCTTTGAGATGGCTACCCTGGATGTGGCACCTGCTCAACTTGACTGAAGAGGGCGCTGAAAGGGTTCTGGTGGGGGCAGAGACGTCTGGCCCTCGGTCCCAAGGCACGGCCAAAGTGAATGAGCGTAATTGCATGATTGATTTCTCAATAGAAGTGCTTTGCTTCTCATAAAAACATATATGTTTCACTAATTCACAGAGTCTCCTTCCGTTGACAGAGTTCTATTCTGAAACAGAATTATGGAGGCTTTTGCATCCAGACCTGCAAATGAGCATCTCATTCTTACTGATTGAAAGTAAAACGATAGCAAGAATATTGTTTCATATTTAATGCAATTCTTTTTAGTACAATAATATAATGTTGGAACATAAAACAAAACTCCACGTCGCATCTATTTATGGAGAGCAGCAGGAATATGGCAAGATACTTTTGATCAGTTTGAAAAAGGTAATTTTCCCACTCTGCGTCGATCCACCCTGTTCGAAAATATACGAGTGGTGGCAGCAAACAGCGTTGTCTAGTCTGCATTTTCAGACATATAAAGAGTATAGAAAATATTTAATACTTTTTATAAATAGATATGATAGTGAATTCAAACTAATGTATATAGAATAATCTGTTTATTTATATATTTTGTTAGTTTCTATCCACAATTTTTAAATAAACATCTATTTTAACTTAGTTTTAAAGGGTGAATAATTTAAAACGTTTGCAAATAATCTAATTTAAATAGCGCCACCACTGTTCGCCACCTGTACATCCTTTTGTGACCAAAGCCGTGCGGAAAAGACGCTGTCGACACCAAATCTAGAGACAATTTGACGCAGAAATCCCCACTTTCAAGATGTCTGGGAGAGGTATGATATATTTAGTTTTAACAATACGTATTTGTGCTTTTGCTTGTCGCAATTTCACAGCTCAGTATCTATTTGGTAATAAAATATTGAGATTTTAGTTTGATCGGATTTTTATTATTTTCTGTGCTTGTGAGGACTCGCACTCGGCGTCCTCCGAGTCCGAGTTTGACTGCGTCGAGTGCTTCGTGGGCTGGAACGATTGTGTGTGCAAACTGATCGGCAGGATGTCGGCTTGTGTGTCGTGAGCGTGATGTCTGATGATCGAGGGATCGAGAAGTAGGCTCTCGCTTTTAATGCTCTATTCATGATGGAACTTAAAAACATTTAAAACACAAATAAGGTTAATTGTGATAAAATGGCTGATGACTAGTTTGACTGTGTGTATGATGATGATCAGTTGGTTTTTGGGCAAGGCCGCTTACCAGTCAAAAACTCAAATAGTCCCAGGCCATCATGGCCGTGCCCAATCGTTCCCGCGTCAAAATGTCCCCGGGCCTGGATGCTACCAAAACATCCCTGTGTATTACCCAAATATCCCCTGGTGGCGAAACCAAAATGTCCCCAGGTTAGTCATGACTTAATTTATTTAAATTTTGAAGTCATTCTAAGTTGGTTATTTCGACTCTGGTTGTTTGAAGTGTAGCCTATGGCTATGTCTGCAACAAATCGAAGTTGAAATTTTACTTGAAAAGGGGACCACACTGAAGGGGAAATACAGACTAAACCCAAATGGAGTCTGGAGTATCCAATAGGCTGGGGTTTGCTTTCAGGAATATTTAGGAGGGCGCCAAATTGGGAGAAAAAAAAGGCTCCCAAATTGCTGAAGTGAAGGGTCGTAATTCTTTCCTATTCTTTTTTTCTCTTTTTAGCTTGCTAGCCTCACTCAGCACAAAATTTGATAAGAGAAGCGCCAAAATAGAAGTGATCACCCTCCTTGTAAATTTATTTATTTTTTGTTTGTTTTGTTTTTGCTTCTCAGTACTGCTCAGCCCCCAGGGGCACAAAATTTGGGGTGAAGACCATACTTTTATGCTTGTTAGACCCGCTTGAACCTTGCGGGTCTCACAGAATTATGGATGATTCAATCAAATTTCATGACCTTTAATTAGAAAGTATTTGCAGAATAGGAAAATGAACAAGCAACTTGTTTTACTTGTGATACTTTCGGAGGTAAAAAAACTGGTAAATACAATGTTCTTTTTTTAATCTAAAAAATGGGCATTTAAAGAAATAGTGGAATTCATCTCCAGAGTTTATAGAATAGAAGTGCAATGTTGGGACTGAGTTTCATCTATTATGCTTGCAATAGTTAAAATGTATGATCTGCAGCAAAATTTACTGATGATGATGATGAATTTATATTTAAAGGCGTTTCTCATTCTGAGAGTAAATGTATCTTATATATGTGGAAGAGAAATAATGTATCTCTCCATTTATTTTTTTCAGTATCAAACATCAAAACAACATCTCAGAGTAAGATCATGCTATGATATATAAAAAAGAAAATGCATCCATTTAGTATACTGTGAAAATATCGCTAGCCCTAATCCTTGAATTTCTATTTATTTTTGCAATATTGTGCTGCAGGAAGTCGATTGACTGGGACTAGTCGGGTGTTCCCGTGCCCAGACCCTAATGCACCTCCAGTCATCCCAACCAAGATCTTCTCCAGCAGTACCATTGTGGAGAAGATGATGCTCAATTGCAGTGGCTGCAATACCTTACAGGTAAATATGAGCTCCAAGAACAGGAATGCCAACCAAAAATGATATTTCTTTTTGCTCATGACATACTATTGGATAAGGGGTACCAATATGATTTTAGGTTTGCTAGTCTGCAAATAAGTTATATCGTAAGAATTCTCAATTGTATAATACTTAGACTAGAAAATTATCACCTTTTCATTGATATCAATGCCAAGATTTTTATCTCTCCTTTTTTATTCTGCAAATGACATAAATTTTTAGTTTGTAAAGAGTATGATAGGTTGTTGAATATTATTGCAACATATTTTTACTTCTCGATGTAAAGGGTATGGTATACATGCATATATGCATATTCCTTGAAATGTCATGTGCACTGGTATATGCACGGCTAAAGCCAGGGTAATAATACTGCATTCATTGTAGAGCGCTTAGAAAAATCTGCTAAAGAGATATTAATCAAATATACCATGCACTAAGAAGTTCTAGTTGAAATTATGGATTGTGAGGTGTCTGGCAGAGCACTATTTTATGAGGGGCACAGCCCCGAAGAAAGTCACTATGCCGGTCACCGAAAAATCCATAATTTCATATAGTACTTCGAAAAATGTGCATGGTATATTTGATTTATATCCTACACAAGTAAACCGAAATGATAATCAAATTTATATCCTACTTGTAATCTGTGAATGAAATGAATTTCTCTAAATCATCACCATCTACGAGATTAAATCTCGATTCATCGTCGTTGATTCCTCTGCAGCCATTGTTGTTTATGTTTCGACGACCTTTGATCTCCATATCGCGGTATTGATAGCTTAATATCCAGTTATCGTAAAAGATGACGTCAAAATATTGACATATCCAAAACTATTCCGAGAATGACGTCACGCCATATCCAATTTATTTCATGGTGAAAATATTTTTAATCACATGACTGCTCCTTGACCAATGACAATGGATACAATCTTTTAAGTAGGATATAATAGGCACTATATAAGTGTATATTATTACTAATATAGGTGACTCTATTTTGAGATTTTGTGTCTTCATTTTGCAGGACATTGTGAATCTTGACCTGTCCAACAGGCGAATCTCGACCCTTGACCCAGCGGTGTTCTCACGCATGAGCAGTCTAGTGGATCTAAACCTTACCAACAACCGTCTGACCGGCTTCCCCCTCTCCCTTGGATTGCGACATCTCAAGAAACTCAACTGTAACAGCAATCTTTTGAAGTCTGTGCAGACTCTGGAACAGTTTCCCAACGTGGAGGAGCTTCATATTGAAAACAATGAACTTACTGTGAGTATATG
>BQKZ01001729.1:15208-75010 GCA_036244855.1 Temnopleurus reevesii
TTTTTTTTTTTTTTTTTTGCTCAGCCCCCCGGGGGCGCCAAATTTGAGGCAAGGAAATTTTTTATTTTGGTTGTCAGCTTAGCGGGGAGGGGCGGGGCGCCAAATTTGGGCTCAGCCCCCCGGGTATGAAAATCCTAGGTGCGCGCCTGCATAAGGTTGTACGGATAGCCTTCTACATTCAATGACATGTATATTTTCCAGTGTTGGGTTTTAAGTTGTGCCCAATGATTCAAAGACTTCAGAACGGTTTCAAATAAACTTAATTCGTACAAAAAGGCAGGTCGTGATTCTTATTCACGAAAAGCCAGTAACGAATACCTGCAATAAAAAATATGCACAAGACTGGTGTTCGCATAAATGTTACTTCAATATTTGGGCAACTGACATGTGGTTTTTTTATCGTAATTTCCAGTTCACTCAGAGTGCGTAAATTTTTGTTCAGGTTTTGAAAAAATATCGTTAAGTATATGTGTGTATGTAGGCTACGTGTATGTGTTTGTGCGTGTGCGTTCGTGCGTATGTATATGTGCGTGCGCGCGTGTGTGTGTGTACGCATGTATGTGTGTTTGTTCGAATATGCGTGTTTTGTGCGTGTGTCTTAAGCATGTGTAATTTGTCAGGAAGATCTGTATTTCGCTTTTGTAAAGTATTGTTTCCGTCTGACAACGATATAGATATGAAAATTTAAATTTTCGAATGAGATAGATCAGTAAATTTCAAAATCATAAAACCATGCACGCACGCATGGACTTAGCTCCAACACAAGCACATCCGCCAAAGAACAAATTTTGTAACAAATTCGTGACATGATTCTGAGAAATAAGCCCCAAAACCTAATTTTATTTTATTGGTGTGCGTGCCAAATATAAAATGAATTGTCTTGATGCTTAAGGGGATAATCTGATTTAGATTCATCTCCCTATTTTTGCCATCCTTTAATCTGGACATGTTCCACATTGACAGCTCGACAAATTCTTTAGGAAATCTACAATTTGAAGCAATCAAGAGTGTAATACCATTTTATACTCTTTCCATTGCGCATTTTGAGGAAGAAGAAAGTTCATCAACATCATTTGAACTGTTGTAATTTGGAGCAGGCGACAAAGTGATGAATAAATCGTCAGGAGAAGGATAACGAGAGGCTATGCTCATCTAATCTCGGCTGCACACTCCTGGACTGAGATGTTATCGGTGCCTCGAAAGGTTCCTCTGAAAATGATCATCCATGAGATTTATCAATGTAGCTTTAAATATGAGAGAAAGAAATTGATTCGTATCTCGTGTTCATACTTCCTACATGCCGGGATGGTTTCCGAAAAATCATGTTTCTTTGATAATGGATTTCAATTTAGACTTAATCATCCGAAGTATCAAATCATTTTACATGAAATAGGAATCACTACAGATGCACGAACAAACATATTAGAAGACAAATAAAAATATTAGAAAACGATGAAATCAATAGGGCTAAACATTTAGTCCATGTACTCTATACCAAGATCACAATTTGAAATCATTCTTACCTCGATTTCCTGTCGTGTACGTCACAGCGTAAGTCCTGGATCCAGTCGTGGCTGTTCCTGGTCTAACCCTTGATATATAAGTCCTAGCAGACGTGGAGGATCCAGGCCGGATGTGGAATGTGGCAGTACTGGTCCCTGAAATTGGTCTCGTCGCTGTTATTCTGCTATAGCTACCGGATCCTGGTCTAACGACTCCGGTGGACGTGGTACGAATGGAGCCTCCGGCTGTGGACCCAGATCCTGTTCTTACATAGGCCTGGTACTGACAGTAGGTACCAGCGTAGCCGGTGGAACACACGCAGATACCGGGCCGTAGACAGCGACCGCCATTTTGACATGGCGGTTGACATATTGCTGAAATGGGAAATGATCAATTCATTAATTCATTGATTGTATAAGGGTATTTTTCGAACATGGTTATACCCAAGCTTCTTGGGCTTGGTTTGAAAAAATCGACATAGTCTTTAAAATGATGCAAATACCCCCCCCCCCCCATAGTGCTCTCCAGGGTAGGGCAGTATCTTCGGAACACTTTCTTTTTCAATTTGCATAGGCAGCGTAGGTAATACGATTTATTAAATGCAATGTTCTTTCCATTCATAATCACGTAATTAGGCATACATAATGTGGTGTTCCTCAGGGAAGCCTCTTAAGACCATTTCTTTTTTTTTCGGTTCGTTTCAATGGCACGTTTATCGGTATAGAATCTGACTGCAATCTATCACACACGTAAAAGTAATCCTGGTAATAAAATTGATCAAATGCTACGTTTGCTCTATTTATGATTACTAAATTATACATTCACCACTGTTCACCATGCAGCTTTTCTCAGGTACAACAATATAATCTGGCAGCAAGTTTCTGAAAGTATCGGTATAACGAACTTTAACACAGGGGTTCATCATTTGTTGTTGTGGATGGATAAATAAGACCAGTCAAGAAGTAAATCAATGGGTTGGTAGTACCACGTACCAATGAAGCAATGTATAAAAATGGCAGACCATCATTTCTTAACACTAGCTTGCCGCATCAAAACAAAAATGCGCACCACAAATCCCGCAATTGCCTCCTAATCTCGCTGTGTTGCATTTATTCAAACTTCATTTTACAAGCTGCTTTTCAGTAATGCCGCAATCAATGTCATAAAAAAACAAAGTCATAAAATAAAAGTAAAGTAATAATACTTTGACAACATCTTGAACATTAACCCTTTAAATAATCTAAGCAATAAAATGAAGACATGTTATACCGATTCCAAGCAACATGAGCAACTTAAAGCCAAGACAGACTCAATCTAGGGTTTCGAGAAAAGAACCGAAGCACGGAAAGAGGCCAGGCTGGCGTGCAATATGCCAAACAGATGGGTTTAGGTTCAAACCCTCTGGGACACCATGTATTTCATCAGGTGTCGATGTTGCGTCGAGTGTATGTATCGTGATTGATTACAAAATGTTCCGCAGTTCATGTTTGTCGGTTCGTATTTTGATACATGTCCAACATATGTCTTTATATTTATTTTTGCACCGCCATGCTATTCTACAACCTAGGCCTTGTTAGGATGTCCTTTACATCAACCAATCCCTTAAATTGTCTTATCGTGAAATGTGTAGGATTTTCATTTACACAAGCAAAATACGTGCGCTATATAAATTGCATCTATTATTATTATTATTATTAAATTGCCTTCAATTTCCTGTCTTTCACATTAATTATTTAAAAAAAAACCGATGAAAATATCTTAACTACCATCGACATTATGTTATTAAACTGGCATTTGCTGAACGATAAAATATAGTATCGGATGAGGGAGTATTCACAGAGGATGACTCGAAAAAAAAGACACTTGCGTTCTCATGAAAAAGGGGGTTCAAAACGCAAACTTTTTGCGCACGAGAAAATTTGGAAAAGCAGGGTGGGGGAATGGTTCCCTTGCATTGCTCAAGAACAATGCAAGAAAGGTGTCCAATGAACTTATTAGGGAATCTTTAAGATTTCCCAATGCGGGACAACTTTATGAACCGCCTTTTCGGAAGAGTTTCGAATCATTGATACAATGATCGATAGCACCGTCAAATATAATGTCGTGATATTTCAAAGAATACACTGAGGAGGATATAATCTTACTTTCGATGGGTATCTGTCGCACTCAAGTTGAAATTTGAGAAATACTGCATTTAACCTCTTGATCTGAATGATAGAACGTGCCTAGTAAGTATGGACAAATTTCGGTATCGTTAGAGGAAGAAGTTTCGATTTGTATTGTAAGCACATGGATAATATGACTATCAAGTTTTGATAATGTAAGTTTCGTGAAGAGAATTAAGATTCATGAAGAGAATTCGGAATTTCACAAGGGGCTTACGTAAATGTTTGAAACCTGTGTACACAAATACGAAGCTATAATCTTAATGTATCAGCATCAATCATTTTCACTTCAGTGATGCAATGGATAATTATACTAAATTTATATTTGGTTGATATTCTAAGTTTTGTTTCCCCTTTGTGTTCCCGCTCCTGGATGAAATCAATTATACTTATTTTCTACTCAGAATTCATCCTTTTAAAACATTCAATTAACAAATGGTGCATCAATTTCCAGTAATCTTTTCAGACCATCATTTATCTACGTCCACCCCTCTTCATAATCGAATTTATCAGCGACACCTACGAGACAAGTCCGTCCGTTCCTCAGTACTATAAGTAATGTTAAGACTTTGAAACATTTACCATCATTTATCAAATATAAACCTTCACTTTCCCGGAAAGAAATAGATCCCCTAATGTTGATCGGTATACGTGGGGCTAATATGTTTTTGAAAAATTAGAATACGTTTCGTCACCCACACTCATCCCATAATCCGATGAACAATCCGTCATGGAAAACAAGAGCACTGTCAACGACCGCCTAAACACAATTTTCCTGAACATGACAGCATCATGAAATGTTCTGATCCTTTCTCAAATAGTTTAATCAGCTCCTGCTCTGCAATTTCTTGTTTGTAATCATCATCATCATTTCGTAAATTGTATTTGATCCAAATACGTGATCGCTTAGGTTACTTCGGCAGCCGCTGGTGGCCTTTCAAGACATGTGAAAATTGAGGAAACCCGACTTCCTAAGACCTGGCATTTCCGGTATCAAAACGGATGGGGTTACTTCGGAGAATAATAACTAAGAAAGGCATGAGTTCTTCTGGTGGGGCAATGGAAACTTTGAAAATCTTCAAAAACAAAAATTTGAGAACATTCAAGACTAAATAAACAAGGAAACTACGCCAAAAGAATGTTCTGGATAAGGACAAGGTCAAGTCGAACCAATATGTTAACATTCTTGCAGGGTGGCAATGAAAACTTTGAAGGAAGCTGTTACGAAATTCCGTCACATTCAAAGCCACCCCAAACACATCGCAACGAGTCTACCTTACACTTGTCCATGGGAAAAGGTTATAAAGTCAAACCAAGGTTTTGTTCCATTTTTCTAAATAGTAAAATGGTGCTAAATTTCTTTAAATTTTGCCATTTGAAGTTTGACGAATGTTGTCACAAAATTACGTCACATCTATGCCAACCCGAAAAAAGCAAGTCTAACTTGGACTTATTTCAAGGGAGAGGTCGAGTCAAACTAGCGTGTAGACCATCTCAAAGAATTAAACATTTTGAATTTATCGCAGTGTGCCGAGGAAAACTTTTGAGGAAAGGTGCTACAAAAAGTCAAAATTCTTTCACATTCAAACCTTGTCAAGTGTACCTTGAATTTTCAATATAGGACAATGTCAAATCAAACTAGCCTTTACGACATCTTTAAACAAATGATTTGACGAAAGGTGCTACAGAATTCCGTCACATTCAAACCTTAGCAAGTCTACCTTGGAATTTCAATATAGGAAAGGGTCAAGTTAAACTAGCGTTTACGCCATCTTTAAAAGAGGTTTCGATCTTAAGTAGACACTGGGGATTTAGGGGTTATGTCTGGCACGCGAGCCCCAGAGATAACGGCGATGAAATTAAAGACGAACATCCCTTCCTTCGTCTGTCTGCCAGTCACACTTCATACTTCTCAGGAGCAGATTGATTGCATCTAAAAGTACCGTTCACACCCCGACCTTGGGTTGTGTTCACACTGAAATTATAATTCCCTTCCATCCTAATATTTTCCTGAAATAACTGTTCCGTCTAAATAACTATCAACACTTCGGTCGTGAGCGCTATTTTCGTGTTTACGCTTAAGTTTCGATTCAGTTTCGTTTTAATATCTGGTTTGAATAAATTTGGGGGTGTGTTCAGTATGCCTCTTGACTATTTGCCTTTTACAATTTATCTATGGTAACCCAAAGGCCGTGGGTTCGAATCCTACCTGGATGCTGTAATATTTTGTTTCTCGGTCCATTCCATAGCAAAAGCATGTGTTATCCCATCATTGGATTGGAGACAATTTAATAATTTTCTTTGTAATTTCATTTTGTTTATCTATTTATCTCTTTTCCTTATTCTACACCAACAATATCGAAGTTTAAAAAAAAAAACTAAATCAAGAGCATGTGTTATTCCATCATGTGTTCGAGACAATTTAATACATTTCTTGGCATTTTCATTTTCTTTATCTATCCATCTCTTTTGATGGATCTATTTTTTTCTTAACGATTGTGATAATTGTTACACATCATTCTTTTGTAAAAATCCTAATAGGCTCAGCTTCCTACCATAACACAATAAAGATATTTCAGGGATGGAAAGACTATATCATGACTAATATCTTTATCTCTTTTATTCATTCTTACTGAGTATGTGTAAAGTATTTATGATAAAGCGTCAAGTCCTTGCCCCTTTCTTAGAATAGTCAACAGACAAATTCAACTGATTGCATCTTTTTACCATCACCAATCCATCAACGGGAAGAGAAACCTCCCTAAAAAGACGGATTTCTGGTTAATGCAGGTGAGATATCCCAAGCGATTCAAGGAGGATTTGTCGAGGAATGAACCGAGTGTCACTGATGGATCAAGTCTTCAAGAAATAGTTCATCTTAGACATGGAGGATGCTGCCAGAAAAATCATATCCATGTCGGATCAGAGAGAAAGGAGACAAAACGACAATGCTTATCTGAGGGAATAGACGCTAAGCAAATGCAGTATTGTCTTTGAAGAATTGGACAGAAGTTCGGCTAAAACTGTGCCCCCACCCAATTAACGCCGTGATTACCTCTGAAAACATGCATTTGTGCCCCCACCCACACATTTTCGGTCCTTTTTTGGATGAAAGGGGCCTAACGTGAGTTAGGGACCCTTTTTTTGCTTGTCTATCGGCGTGCCAGAATACCAAAACATCGCCGCCAAACCTCCAACATAATGGACAATTTTGGATCCCAACCAGTATTTTGACTAACATTGGTTGAAGCCTAATTTTTTTTCCGCCAAGTAAAAAATAGACCCAGAAGTTTGTACCTTTTTAATCGATATTTGTATGGATAATATGCCGCACAACTGTTAAAAAGTGGGTTAAAAGCCATTCCCACAACAACCACCAAGTCAATAAAAAGTTTCCTGGACATATTGAATGAGCACAAGTCGAGAAAATTTACTTATGTTAAATAGAGATAAGTGTCATCTGTCCATTTTGGTGATTATGACAGAACTTTCACTCGCCCCAGATCAAGAAAGGAACATTACCTAATGTTGCATATGTTTTTTGGCTTATTGTTGAGTTTGGAAGCTCATTCGGAAAGGGTTGAACATATGGGATATGTTGCGTTCAATCTATAAAGACACATTGTTCCATTCGTCAAAAATCTCATCTCATACTCTCCTCAAGTGATAGCCTCAAAGACTTTGTTGTGAACATTTCTAGGCAGCCGTAAGTACACTAAATAATAATTTGATTGATAAGTAAATGCATTCAAACTTTTACCATTTGTTAAACTTACCCCAAAAGTTCAGTGTAACATATCGGACACACACATAAAATTTATCAAAATACTTGACGCATTTCATTCAATCGTAACTTCGAAAAGTTGAACACAATCGCAAGTAGTCTTATAATTGTTGATTGATGGTGATAGTTGTTTTCTCATAGGTTTTCCCAGGCAACTTCATCAAAATGTCATTCGATTCAACTTAACATCGTTCAAGTCAGAAAAATTAGAATCATCTGAGAGATTAATACTTTATTACCTAATGCTAAATTGAGTAATTGTCTTTCAAAATTGGATTATACACGAGATTTAAAGGAATTATGTAAAACCAATTTGAATGAAATATAGAGGAAAGGAACCATGGTATAAAAGCTAATTTACGAAGGGCTGTCGAATCCGAACATTCATTTGTTGATTTGATTGCAACTCTGATAAAATTGGCCGGGAAAACGGATAATGACATGTCAAACTTACGTATTGTGCATCTTCCTGTATATGCATTGAGTTGCCAACCTGGACAGCACGTTGATTTGCACACGTTCGGCCTACAGAAAAGAGAGAAAAAAAATTTAGTTGCAAAATGTTGTTTTGATAATGAAAAATAGACAAGCAAACTGATTAAAAACAAATGGTTGTATATGTCAAGTACATCTGAAAAAAAAATTCACTTAAAATATAAAAAAAACATCACATAAGGATCTGATTATGGAGTAAGTTCATTTTTTTTCCCGAAACCATCTAGACTAAATTTGTTGAATTACGTCGGACCCTTTAGATACGTTATATGCGCAAATTAGCACCCACTTTTCCTGGTGTATTTGAATACAGTGTAACGCATCTTAACAACTTTCACATTCATTTCTCATCATACTGTACAGTCACCATCAAAAGTTCAATTAATGTTACGATGTAACAACTTCATATAAACTTTGATTCAACTTTTGACTCGTCTTTCCCCCTCCTCCTGAGGTATATAATTACTCCTGATCAAGTATCTCCGCCCTATTTCACCTCTTCATCACTTCCCTATCAAGAACATCTTTTATTTATTTCCTTCCCCATAATTCATCCCCTCGGTGCTGCTGATTTTTTTGTAAAGATTTAGTGTAATAATGCCCTTTTCGATTCTGGATTGATTGAGAAAATGGTACCTAAATCCCAACCAAATTATTTAGATATATTTAATGAGGTAAAATAATGCTGAATTTTCAGAGGGATTCAGTAAGAATAATGAGTTTCTTTCATTTCGGTCGGTATTGATTGAGAGAATTGCACCTAGAATACAACTAAAATCTAGCGCAATCGATGAACAGATTTGACCAGAAAAAGCAGCCTGTTCTCAGAAGAACAGCCTTATGCAGTTATGGCTGAGAAAGGTGTTCCACCCCATGTGTGGCAAATAAAAAAAACCTAGTCAAATTAGCTAGGTGGGCAGAAGTCCAGTTGAGGGCTCCATGTTCTAATACCGCCTCTTGACACAGAACTCTGTGCCTGAGTCCAACCTCTTTAGATGACTGACCAATCAGGAGGCAAGAAACTTATGACAGAAACAAGTATTTACTAGTATTATGAAAGGAATAAGTTGAAAAAGGTGGGGGAGAAGATGAGAGCAAAGCTGAAGTTAAAGTTCATTCTAGGAGAGCTTAGGATCCGTTTCTGAATTGCATTTGATCACATTTTATGCGAGAGGACCTATAGAAAGATTTGAAAATTAGTTCACATCAGTCGGCAATTAACCGCTGTCACTCGTCGCTGTGCGGAACTCACTTCGCTCTTCCGAAAGAGCTATTTCCGACACGCCAAGTTCTCACCCAAATCATGAAGGCTCAAATGTAATCCTGTAAAACAGCTCAGTGCCCTTTTGAGAGCATGTACTGTGAGCAGAAGGGACAAAAAGCAACGTGAAAAAGCATTTAAAATAGCTAGAAGGATAGAAAGGAATGGAGAGCTATGGTTAGAAGATCCTCTGCTGCGCCCCGACGGATCCCAAATCTAAGGGATAGGTAGAAGGTGAACAGGATCATGAGGATGGACGCATATGAAATTTCCATATTTCTTATTCTGAGGGAAAATGTTAAACAAGAGTCGCACTTGTGACTTTCTCATGTGATCATGAAGCTAATGTGAATGCTTAAATAGGGTTGTTTACTTTATCCCAGTCATTTGTCCCTTCTGCTCACAGTGATGGACGACAGAAGCAGAACAGCAATCATGCCAATGTTCACGCTTTTCCTCCAAATCCATGGAGATCAACGATTTATTTTGGGGATGAAGGGAGGGGGATATCTTGGTAACAGGCTACTCCTCATGGGGGCATTGCCCTAGCCTGCCTGCTCCGGTTAGGTTCCGAACCTCGCAGAATATCGGATAAATGATATATTTAAAAAGATAATGCGAACCGCCATCTTTGAGGGTTCTTCAAAGACGCAAAAAGAGAACTAATTGGTCATCACGAATTAGAATGATCACTGGTTTTACAAGGATCATTTCTGGTTGAGGATTTTTTAAAGTAATGAACCTAATTACAACTAAAAACCAAACATTTTTTAAAGGGGTTCATCAGGAATCATTAAGTGTTAGGGTTTAAAGAACTATATCCAAAGACGATTCTTTAAGAAAAACGTTTCTCTAAGAAAATCCTTTTCCGTTTTGAAGAAGACAAGATATGAGCTCAATATGCAACCTGTTCCAAAACTTCTTTATCATGATTTCCCTTTCCTTTTCTCCTTTTTTGTAAAATACATTTTTGTCAAATCTACTTGAAAGAATATAGTCATGGTTGACTGCATCCAGCTAGGAATTAAAGGAAAGTGGGGAAAATTATGAGGCTTGACAAATTTCCAAATCTCACATCTTTCTTCCATACTGGATGATTCGAGATATGAAAGTGCTGACAGATTCAGAATTTTTCACAACTGAAAAGTAAGAATCAAATGTATCAATTTTTTTTTAAAAGAATACCAGATTTATTTTATTTTCTTGTAAAAGAATTTCATTTCACAAGGGGTCTATTTCGAGCATTTTTAAATAGAATAACATATTCAAATAAAAAGGCTTTTTTGATAAGATTAAAAATGGTCTTCACATCCTCTTTAATAATGCTTTTTTGATAATCTAAAAAAGATGACTGTTTGGGATGTTTAGAACCATTCAAGGACCTTTAAAGGTAAAACGTTCCAAATCATGCGTTTTGGTCCACAAAGTTGTTCATTGAGGTACTCACGACTCTACGAACGACAGATGACCCTTTCCTGCATCCCTGGTGCTAAATCGCACCTGCAAAAGGGTCACCAGTCGTTCGTAAAATCGTGATGCGTAGATCTATCTACAGCTTTATGAAACACATTACTGGACACAAATAGAACCCTTTAAGAAATTGTGTCTACGGTCTATGACGTGCTAAAGACGCTTGCTCACGCCTTTACTACCGACACCAATGCTCTGTGTTTATATTGGTGACATCGTAATGTTTGTTACCTTAACAAATCGCTCATTTGATGACATCAGTCTACATCAATAACGATATGAAAGAGCAACAACGTCTGTCAGGGTATGATTATGATGTAATGTGGTTAAATGGTGGGTTAGGCTCTCTAATATGAATAATAATTTACCAAATGTATAAAGCGCTTATCACAAAAAAAAACATGAGCAGTAGGAATCATCCATCAGACCTATTATTATCTTGAAATGTGATGCAACATATCACTAAAATTTATGATTATATGAATGAACGCATACATGGCATTTTTACATTATCAAAATGCTTTCTATACATCAGAAATTGAAAAAAAATATAGCTCTTTAGAAAATGCGTATAAAATTTGTATGCATATGCTGATATGACCCTGAAAAAATGCACATTCACGCGCAGACACCGCACACACATATGTAAACACACTCATTAACACGCAGCCACTCACACAAATACTCGCAAGCACACACACACACACACACACACACACACACACACCACCAACAACAACAATAACGCCAGTCTACCACCATTATTACGCAGCCCACAATCACAAAACGCACAAGCAAACACGACCAATTTTACGACACACTTACACACTTTACACACACACACACATGCTCGCAATATTTTGTCATATCATTGTGCTTCCTGAACACGCTCCTGTTACTTGACATCCATTTTTGTCTGCGCTTTTTACAAAAAAAGGCGCCAAAGACATAATGAATAATCCTCTAAATCGAGGTTGGTAACTGTCAAGACACTCCCAACCACCTCATGGATTCAAACAGACGACCAAGTGGATGGAAAAGAACATGTTTGTTCGCACAAGTCAATGACCTTACTGTGTGGGTGTGTAAAACGTTTTATTGAATCAACATGGCAGATTTTGACATGAATGGCCCCTTTCACTTCAAACCACGTGCTATTAAACGTTACAAAATGTCATGTTTCAGTTTCAACCTTGTCTTGACATCTTGTAACTTCCAGTTGACTGTTACACTTCAGTCAGCACTGTGAACAGAAGGAGAAATGAGTCGGACAAACTAGGCACATCTAGGTCATGCAGTCACAATAGTTTTCACATACAAACGAAGGTGAGATCCCCTGTTTATTCACTGAATAGGTGCGACTTCTGTTCTACATTCCTGGGCAGAATAAGCGGGAAGGGAATTCTCTTGACGTGCCTCTATTCCTACTGCAAATGCCTCAATTGACATCTTTGGCTGTGTCCTGTTCATTTCTCGTTTCCGCTCACAGTGCAGCAGACTCCTGGCAGATGCTCGTTAGCTTCACACGACGAGAAAGACACATTTACACCAGTTTTCCGCATGTGATTGTAAAGTGGTCATAAATTGAATCTAAACAAATCTATTTATACATCTCAGACCAATGTTAATGCTTACTTCATAACGAATTACCTGTAATAGGATGATATCTGTCGCATTCGTGCATCAACCTAGATTCCTCGTCTTGGGCGATGAGAACATCGCTCGCAAATAAAAAGTTCTACCAGACATGACAGAGGAATTCTTACCAGGTTATTAAAGGGCAAATAGGTAATCTCTTCTTATGAAAAAAAGTATCTAATTTCTTCTTTCTGTATTTTTTTCCTAATTTCTGGTCCTAAATCGGAGGGTTTATAACTCTTCCAATATGGTGTCACAAAAATAGACTTTATTTTTAGTTTCGATAATCACTTGGCGCGTTGCATTTATTCTGAATGTAGGGATTACTTTGCCAAAACCACTAGCTTATAGGCACTGCAAACAATAAAAAGCACGCTATGGATATTGTGTGTACTCCCTCGGTTTACGCACAAAAGGGCCCTTCCCGAAAAGCTGTGTAGTTGTGCAAAACTACCAACAAAACCACTTAGGTGTTAGATTAATTTTTGTAGGTTTTTTCCCACCTAATTTCAAATTATTTTCAAAACAATTTTGCATTTCGAGCATTCGATTTCGCGCAAGTGCATCGGGTGCATAAATACGTGATTTAGATAAAATTCAGTTGCGTTATTAGGAAAACATAGCCGAAAAAGCTGTCTCCCCTTAATTCTGGTAGATGAAAAGATGAATGCATGAATAAAAGAAACACTCTCATCAATTATTAATACATCTGTGTAAATTTAATTAATCATGCTTAAAGATATTCAGTGTAACATCGTGGTTGTACAGTTGTTGTTTTTTTCAAATTTCAAATAAAACTGTTTGTCATATCTAACTATATTCAGTTTGCTGAAAAATCAACAAAGGATGCAAAGATAAGGAAAGTTACACATGCATGAATATAACTTTGAAAATAGAAAACATGCATAGCGCATAATTCCTGTACAGTGTGTCTACGAAGGAGGTATTTTATATTTTTGTTAGTTTGAAACAATATACGTTGATTATGAAGCCTAATATTTTCCCAACTTCCTTTATATTCACAATCAACTATTCAGATAACATCAACGATCTGTCAGTTGGGATTTTTGAAAAATGAAAACAATGTGACAAAATGTATTTCAATTCCAGTGCAGCGGATGTAACATTTTACATCTTAGCTCCTTTAAAGCCCTAAGCGTTGATATCGAAGCCTAATATTTGCACATTATAATTCATGTACATCATCAATCTTTCCGATGACAGTTAGAATCCGGCAGGAAAAAAATATTCTTATAACTCTATTATATTCTTTAGGAATATAATAAAGTTATATTATGCCTTTGAATATGACATGCACAGTCTAGTGCGTTTGACATAAAATGTTTGTGTATACATGTGTATTTTTGTTATGTGTGTGTTTGCGTGCTTGTGCAATTGCCTGCGTGTGCGAATGTGCGTTAGGTGTGTGGGGTGTGGGGTATGTGTGTGTGAGTTTGTGCGTAGGTGTGTGTGCGATTTCATGTGAAGGTGTGTGCGTGTGTGTGTGTGTGTGTGTGTCGCAGTTTCACTTTGCTGTCACATATTCAAAATGATCCATGATTAGTTCTTGGCTTAACGATTGGGAGTCTGAATAGTATAACACAAAATAAAATAGTCAAGTCACTCGTAAACGCATTCTCAACTCTTAAATAAACGCCATGCAAAGTAATAGCGCTCACCGACATACGACCAGCTAGTGACGTCATATCGGAGCGCATTCTACTCGAGAATACACCACATCAGAAGAACACGAAAACCAGACACTCAGAAACCTTACCAATAAACTCCAGAACAAAACCAAGATGAGGATATCGTTCATGGTCTGGAGCAAGTACAGGCTAAAAATCGTACCTTTTCAATGACTCTGAAGTTTGACGTAAACTAACACTACGATCATCGTGACCAAAACGCCACGCTCAAGCCACAATCGCTTGTTTAATGATTTAAAAACTATTTTAACATGTTTGTTTTGCATCAAATTGCTCACAAAACCAGCTCAGGTACCATATATAGGGACCTGGAAATAAACAGTGCATCATGTTGGTTAACGCGCATTTCTATTATACGATCTTGAAGGAAAATATTATTCTAACACACAATTTGGGAAAAGGGTCGTCAATTCAAAAAGATTTTACAAAAGGGAGTGTTTATAATGATAATACTACTACTAATAATAATAATAGCAATAATAATAGTAATAATAATGGTAATAATGATAATATTGATTATAATAATAAAGATAATAATAATAATAGATGTGATTCATATAGCGTACATATTCACGCTGCAAAGTGTTCAATGCGCTTTGCATTATCATTACACTGGTTGTAGCCCAGCGTAGACCAAGGCACTTGGTATGTCAAGGAATACATATTCCTTCCAGGTACCCAGGCACCTGGGTTGAGTGCAGCACAATGTGGATGAGTTTCTTGATGATTGATGAGGGAGATGCACGCCATGCGGGATTCGAACTAACGACCCTCCAGTTGAAAGGCACGAGTCAGAACCAGTTCACCACAGCGTCTCCAATATCTCGTGCTATAAATGTACAAGTATTGTCAACTCAATTGGGCAACATTAGTTAGGCTCTCCAATAAAGTATTCTTACCAACGATAATTTTCTTTTCAAATTTGATAAATGTTTTTGTAAAAATTATTTCTGTCCGACAGGTGTGTTGTTTCAAGGGTGTATCCACACCAGTACAAAATTACTGAATTAGGATACAAGTTGTATACCCGAACAGTTTCCTTCCGATAATGATATGGACCTTCCTGGAGGATGTTTTTAAGGAAGCTCATGTGGAGACAATCACCTAATTTAGTGTTATATCCTACAAGTCTATTTACACACGTCAGTGGGCTCGTAGCAACGGGGGAAGATTCCAAAATATATCCCGCAATAGTCCTTATCTGGTTGATGGAAATTATGTGAGATTTTATAGAACTTTTCCATTCCGCTATTTTGTGAAAGATTATTTAATATTTTTTTTTCTTCCTGAACAAGATTCGCCTAAATGTGTTCTCCTTCGCTTTTAAAATCCCAAACTTCAATGGGGGCCATGCGTCCCCTCCCGGCCTCGGCATAAGAGCTTGGAGCGGCATAAGAGTTCGGAGGGCCAACAGAGCGCAATCTCTCACGTGTATTATTAATGAATTAATGTATTTATTAATTTATTTGATAATATATTTATCTTTTTCTTGTCACGTCATCGAAAATATGCTCCAAAATTCCCTTTGCCGCCCCCCCCCCCCCCCCATTGACAAATTTTGGGCGTGCGCATTGTAGTATCCCAGACGAAGAACCTCTTTTTCGGTTCCGTTTTGACCAGTCGAAATAACAATATTAAACGGGTAACAACAATTTTTGTCGATGAAAATTATGGACCATTTTGTTCCAGTTGGGTATTGAATCTTCACCCCGACATACCTACAAAGTACTACTATGTTTCCCTGGTACAGTACGGGTATGAACATTTTGAATATCGGTTCTAACATTGTTGCATCATTATCGCGTATGTCATCGGGAATATCTCGGAAAACCAGGAGGCATAGGTGGTGATAGATGTCAGACTTAGCCTTCTTTGATTTCATGCCAAATGTTAGGAAAGACAATACACCGTGACGGTGTAATACCAACAACCGATCAGGCTTGTTACGATAGTACGTGCATACATACCAGTGTATGGGGCTAATGGAATACCTGGGTTGCGTTTCATAAAGCACTTCGCAGAGATACGCACGACTGGTGACTCTCTCCTATTCCTGCACTAAACCACAACTCCTGTCTCTGAATCGCACCTGAGGAGGAGTCACCAGTCGTAAAGTCGTTCGTAGATCTAGGGACAGCTTCAAGAAAGGCAACCTTGAATACAGTCGGATGTATCAAGTATTCCTTGTACGTATGTTACTGGACAATATTTGAATTGGCAGCCCCAAAGTTCGTTATAATTTCGTTTTCTGATTCAAATGTCCAATCTATATACTTAGGAATAAAGTTGCAGTTAAATGCAACACTGAGAATACCTTTTTGATGCAATATTGCACAATTTTGGTGAAGTTATCAAACCGTACAAAATAGTCTAGGAATGAAAAATGTGTTCTAAGATGTCTTGCATCTGCATTCACTTAACTGTTAACATTCATGATCAAGATTAACGAAATAACATTCGAGTTGCTAAAGCCCTCAGCGGGTCAGTCATTCACAAAATATTACGAATGATTCATGCGATATACTCGTCTGGGGCTGTTTTTGAGGGAATCTTAAATGGTTACCGCCCCCTCCTTAGCCATCATGCCGGAAGATACCAAGTCACATTACCAAGGTCTTCTAAGTAGACACGAGGCATCTGTCTGTCTTGCACATGGCTTTCTAATTACCTACCATTAATAACTGTCAAAATCAATCCATTGTGGTCTGGATTCATACTCGAAACATTCATAGAAGTTGTCCTCTCACTGAAGACCAAATAGCTGATGAGGACACACATTGAGAAGTTTTCGTATGCTGCAAACTTTCGACATGGATTTTGTTAAAATATGAAGGAATGAGAAAAGGACTTGGGCTTGGTGAAGGAGGTCTTGCTATTCTTCCTTTTCCTTTTTAGGGGCTGTTTTTTAGATTGTTGGTGGATTGATAAATATCTAAAAGTAGACTGAAATATGATAATATCTTAGTGCAGATGTAGTGACGCCTACAAATTTTCTAAATACATGTCATTCTTTAAAAAAAATTCCTTTGTAAATAAATAAAATAATTCACGTCTTCCAGCCGGAGGAATCTGATATACATGGAGCAACATTAATGTATTTGCTATTGTTCACATGAACTAGGGTTACTATGTTGACATCCATTGATCAAAGATTAAGGAAAGATTTAATCGATAAAATCCATAATAAACTTGCATGAAATTTATTTGAAAATATAAATTTCGCTAACCTGCTCATATTTAGAATGGCAGCAGCGGGATTTGGAATACGATATTCTGGTTCTTTGATGTATAAACTTGAAATTGTGGGTGGTATATGCAGAGAGTATTAATATATTTGTTAATACTCTCTGGGTATATGTCTCGTTTCCGTCTGGCACCTGGATTGTTCTAGCCGCACAGTCTAATAGGCTTGGCATAAAACGTTTAGGTGTGTGCGTGTGCTCACACACGATGTCAAAAATATACACACAATATAAATACATGTATTTCTATTGTGTGTATATTTTTTACACCGTGTGTGAGTTTGTGTCTGTTTGTTTGTGTGTGTTAGTGTGTATGAGTGTGCGTGTGTGTGTGGTCAACTTTAGAGTCATAGGCTCAATTTTAAAGTGACGTTTTCATTATAACAATTTCGGCGGCAGCGGTGGGATTGAGGTTTAAAAGCACAATGTATTGTATATAATCTTACATGTTCCTCACGCGTTGACCCATAGCATAAGATACCCCCTTTGATTATTTTTTCTCTCTTGACATACGCATGTTCACAATGTCCCGGTCATGGCCTTGTTTCAAATAATACAGACATATAATATCCATCAGAGGGTAGCGATTAAAACGTATGAGCAATGTTTGGGTAATTGATAACAAGTGAGCTTTGCTGATGACACGTATATGATAATAAAACATGGGTGGTAGCAGGATGTCAGTGTTGTATGTATGCCTGTCTGTATCCCTATTGGTTGTATGTCTGTCTCTGTCTCACCAGAGGCATTTATGTTGCGGAGCTAGTGAGTGAAGGCACGCCGCGGACCATCTGTGCCGTATTTCGAAGATAAGGGCCCTAATTAAAGGTATAGATCGGTGATGACCGGGATGGAGAAATTTGTGTGAAACTAGTTGATGTATTACAAACCATGCACAAAAAGTATATGAACTTGAAATATTATTCTCACAACTACAAGCCAACCAACATTTAACATACTGACCGCCAGTGGGGTTGGTACCTGCTGGAGTTGGCACTTGGCGAATTGAGTTTCTGGTCGTATGTTTGGGTGATTTGAATTCCCATTGATTTTCCGTGCGAGGCGGTGTGCATGCAGGCAGACTGATTTGTGGTAATTAAGCCATTTCTGGGTATATCTTATTTGAGACAAAAACTATGGTCATACTCTAATATGTTTTTGAAAATGTAGGGTTAAAACAAATTATACATCTCGATCAACTGATGCTCTGACTGAGGTTCAAATAATTTGCATTTACATTAAGCATACGTTTGCTATTAACCGAAATGTTTCACTGGATCTTTAGCTCAGAAAGATTTGAGCAAAGAAGCTGGGATGACACTGCAGCTTTATAGCTGATTATTTCATTTGTATATCTCCCATCTCCCCGATCTGAATTTGTTCGTCACCCTACAATCATGAGGGCAGGATACGAGGCAGTTAGGATGAGTGACATCTGCTGTTCAAATCAGCTTATGAATCGGTAATGGGCAATTCTTAGCCTTCCTAGCTGCTAGCAAAGACCCTAAGCGTTCGTTAAAATCTCATCAGTTCATCCGCGAATCTTTCCCCTGGCAAGTTAACATGGTTGAAGAAGGATGGAGATTACATAATGATAGAATTATGCATTATCACCTCCAAAGCCCACAATTCCCTGTACTGAACTGCTGAAGAATTTGTCAGGACAGTGGCCGAGCAAGAAAATTTAACTTGATCTTCTCTTTTACACTCTACGAAAAAAAAAGAGTGCCCAAAAAGTGCAATCTACGGCAAAACTCGAAAGAATGAAAAAAATAGTACCATCTTGATGCACATGCTCAGCAAAAAAAGGAACATTAAGTGTGAAATATTGTACCTTTTGACTGTGCTATTTTTATATGGAGCCATTGCTTGACATTTCTCTTTTAATTGTTATCGTTCATGCATTGGATCGGGACAGAGGTATGATTGGATAAACTAGAACTTAGCAATTAATTCAACGTTCTCAAAGGCGTAGTTTCGAATCATCTAAATACTCCGAAGAATGCAAAATCATACCTTTTGTGGTTCGATTTCTTTTCATAAAGGTGTAGTAATGCACCTTTATCCCTAAGTGTGTAGACATCATGGCTGTGTTTCACAAAGCTGTTCGTAGAGCTCCATCTAACTCTACGAACGACTGATGACCCTTCCCATGTGCGATTCAGCGCCATGAGTTGTCATTGGGTGCCGGAAAGGTTCACCAGTCGGTCGTAAAGTTGTACGTACCTCTAAGAACAGCTTTATGANTACGAAAAAAAGAGTGCCCAAAAAGTGCAATCTGCGGCAAAATTCGAAAGAATGCAAAAATTGCACCCTTTTGATGTACATGCTCAGCAAAAAGGTACATGAAGGTGCAATATTGTACCTTTTGACTGTGTTATTTTTTTTATAGGGAGTCATTTTTGATATCATTTAATTTGTAATCGTTCATGCATGGGATTGGGACTGTGGCACGGTTGGATAAACAAGAGCTTAACAATTCCACATCCTTAAAGGCGCCGTTTCGAATCATCTGAGCACTCCGCAGAATACAAAATTATACCGATTTTTAATCATAAAGGTATAGTAATGCACTTTTATCCCTAAGTGTGTAGACACCATGGTTGCGTTTCACAAAGCTGTTCTTAGATCTTTATCTGACTCTACGAACGACCGATGACCCTTTCCCGTGTGCGATTCAGCGCCATGAGTTGTCATTGAGTGCAGGAAAGGTTCACCAGTCGGTCGTAAAGTTGTACGTACCTCTATGAACAGCTTTATGAAACCCTGGAATTATACTCTAATAATTCCTTGATGAGACAACCCTGGTGAACTTTGGTTTTGTATCACATGATTTATCTCGAGTACTGACTGAAATCCCGAAATTTATAAGGAAACCCAACCTATGTTAGCGATCTGTCTTCATGAGTGAGATGGTTCTTTAATACCAAACTGCAGAAAATAAAATGCCACTCTCCATTTTCGTTAAATACCTCGCGCGAACATATTTACAGCCAAAAACTATTGTTACATCAAACTGCTTTATGGCTAGGATGACATTGTTAGGTAGATAAAATGTCACTAAATGGTCGTTATCAATCGGTTCGTGACTAGAGCTGGGATTCTAAAGTACGATCTCGGTTGTAACTTAATTGAGGTTTTACTGGTGATGAAATACAAGAGAGCGATAAATCTGTACTGAATATTTGCTTCCCCCGCTGTCAAATTCTGATCAATAAAATTATTTTTAAGAGGTTGAAAAATCTGACCATATATTAAAGTGACAGCACATCGTGAAGTCGTGATGGAATAGATCTCAGGGGTTTTCAAAAACAGAAGTTTGGCGGTAGCGTATACGCAGAACGTAAATGACGTCGGATATATCAGCTCAATGATACCGCGATTCTACGCCTCTTCAAAATCAATATTTCTTTTCTTAGGTCCTAAAACGTCGCGTCGGTATTCCACAAATACACTTTGAAGCCAGTTATCTCTAATAGGGTCATCAGCATATGTCTTAGAGGAATAATTCAGGCCATGACATATCGATTTGTTGGAAGAAAATCACTGCGCTTTTTTTATTAATATCCATGATGATCTGCATTCCTTTTTAAGGAAGGTGGTGAGTGTGTTTTGGAGCATGGTGAAAACAGGGGGTCAGTGGGTCATATGATGTTCAGCTTTCTTTCACATCTCGATTCTGAATGTTTGCTTGTCTATACTGTAGTAGAAAATTGAAATATAATACAAAATAATTGAATGTCATTTCCAAACAACAATTCCATGAACTAGATCCTGAGATCATGGCGATTGTTTAGATTAGTCAGAAATTAGGAACTTATTCATAACGAACTTACGGAGACAGTGGGGTCTATCCGCATTTAATTATATTTGCTTTGAATTATTCAATATTTTGTTAAAATCTTTCTCTCGATCCAGGGGACGAATAACATACTACATCCCCCCCCCAAAAAAAAAAGGTAGGAATCACTTTTGGATTGTATTATTTCAGTATGTCCACTTTTTCAGAATGTGTAGCGGAGCAAGAGACATCATTCAATATGAACTGACATCACTTATGTGTGAAATAATGTGTTTGATAACATTTCAAACAGTTACATTTGGCTGTTTCCAGATATCTCAAGCCTACATTCAAATGTATTTCCACATTAAAGTGATCCTTAGCTTTTTTGTGTGTCATGATGTCAACATAAATGGGAACAGCTAAAATTGGTTCAAATGACCACATGACGATGTATCTAATGGCTTCTCTAAATGTATGAAAGCTCAGTGTAAAATATTGCCTTTAACATGTCAAGAAAGTACATGAATGATTTTAGCACAATTTACTTCAGTTCCACCTCCTGACTGAATACACATTATTCTGTTCATGACAAGGTTTACAAAAACCGTCCACTCTATACATCGGGGCTCTAGAGTCCAAAAATATCTTATTAAGATCCCATTGTTTGGGTCTAATGTTTATATTTTGCCTTAAGGAACCTGACAATCAACATTTGACAGTTCATGGCGTGGGAAAATATTAGCTTTTTTATTCACAATTTTGATTTGACACGGGCAAAAAAAGCCAACCGAGTCCTGTTGCATTAAGCATAAATTTTATGACAACTTTTGTCGCGAACGATGGAAATCCATAATTCTAGCATAATTCAATGATGGTAGTTGCCACCAACTTGGTCAAAGCGTAGAGCTGAGAATTGTGATCAAGCTGTCAAGTGGGCATGAATTGTGCTCGATATGTGGTTGACAGTTTCAACAACTCGTTCTTAATACTCATGACTTTAAGAAAGACCGGAGCACATTGATGAGTCTAATACACATAAGATCCTCGATCATTAAGCGCAAGAACTGATACCAGTCGTGCGTGAAGTCGTTCTTAAAGTCTTTCGTATCTTGATGAAACACCACCGATATCGCATCCCAAAATGCAAAAGAATTCGCTTATCTACGCTACCCCAATGGTCATTAATGTAAATGTTACCTGCATGGACTATTATGAGCGATGAAAAACTTTATTGAATGGGAAATTTAATTATCCATTGTTACGACTTAACGAACAACTATAAGAACGACGATTGGTATTACTTGTGATGGATACTCATAATGTTATGGAACGTTAAGCGCAAAAACTGATACCAGGCTTTCTTAAAGTCGTCCTTCAACGTAACATCTGTCTTAACTTGGTGAATCTTAATGATTGGAGCGAGAGGCAGTTTCCACAGCAATGCCACACACTAATTAGCATCATCATTTCACAATGGTTAAAAGGGATGCGCACTCTAGGATTGTGCGTCAACTTTGGCAAAACTAAGCTTTGCTAGCCAATGTCATATAGGATATGGGAACTGACCAGGGTTGTGTTTTAGAAAGCTGTACGACTCTACGCCCGACTTGCGATCCTTTATTGCACTCAATAACACTTGTGTCTCTGAGGTAGGACCAGAGGAAGGATTACTAATTCTGCGCAGAGTCATGCATACCTTTCCAAACAGATTTATGAAACGAAATCCTGAGCAGTGTTTCACCAAATTATCCTTAAGGTTACAAACAACTTAAATAAAGACTAGAGTGTAAGAATAGTCGCTCTTTAAACCAGTCTTTAAAAGTTAACGGTAACTTGGTGAAACACCATCCCGAAGGCGTCTTTCCCAATCGCTTTCTAAACTCTCTCAGCACCTTCCAAGATCAGCTTTGTGGCTTGTAATAATTGATGACAGGGAAACATAAGCAAGTTATAAGAATATGACCATGACACCACCATGAATCTTTTATGGGTTGGTTCATTACTTTGATAAAGGGGATGGCCCAGATTGTTAGATAGTAAACAAACTCTTTTGACTGCTCTCGAAGCAGTATCAATTTGAAGTCCGACATTTTATGCTAAGGGATTGGGAAAATAATCGAGCTGTAGTTTTAGGGAAAAGGAAGGCTCTTGGGTGAAAATAAGACATAAACCCATTTCCATAGTTCATCGCATCATTTCAAAAGTTAATTTTTCTCTTTACAGTCATGAAATAACAAAATATATTCAAACCACAGTAAATTCTTAATTCATCTTTATAAATCTACATTTCTAAAAAAAATTTGGGTCATGATAATGGGCTATCGCAGATTACAAATAAAGAATTATGAAAATGCACTAATCCTTCAATTATATATTCAATGTATATTATGATTATTTGGTAAACATTTATTTCATATTGGTTAACCGAATTACAGTTGTTCTATTCAAGTTGTTAGAATTAACTCCATTCAATATTAGGCTGAGGAGCCATCGTTCTTCCACGTTGAACATGTTCTATTACATTTTGAGATCATATCGGGAAAGGGTTTATGAAAATTGGCGTCTTATTCCACTCCCCAGATAATAATGTAGTCACAAGAGACGCCATGGTGAGCCAAATCCGCTGTTCAACGATACAAGTACAATTATTTCTAGTTTGTTGATCTGGTTGATATGAGTGTATCAATACATCCTTAATATCTGGAACATATGGAAAGATATGACTGTCAAAACTCTCAGCTGAATATAAACACTATTGTAGGCCTCCTTCTACAGAGTATCAAACAAAGAACGCCGCAGGAGGTACTTATGCTTTTGTTGCCGAAGTTGATTTTAACAGCCACAAGTCTAGCGAAATGCCACTGAAAAGCACGAAAGAAAATAGTCGGGTTCTCCTCCATGTTTAGACTTGTTGGCTTTTAACAAAAGGGAACAATTTTAAAACTTTTATTGCGAGGAATTGTGACTGTGATTGATCTTCGGGAACTCTCGTCGTGCATGTATGTAGACGGTCAAACCCTGAATCGGAATTATCGTGTCAAACTTGATGTATTCGTTACATTCGCATACCCCCGAGGGATAATAATACTTTAATTGAATAATTCGTAATAAAACATCGAGAAATATGTTTTTCATTTAATGACATTATTTTGACATACGATGTAAACACAAAAAATTGAGCTTCTCATATTAAAGGTCTGATGCAAAAGCGCGATATAACGAAAACTTACGACAAACCAGTGTCGGCAGACGATTTTGGATTTGCAACAGTTTACAAGGGGAAAAAACGACATCCATCACGTTGTCTTTTGTCAACCATTAAAAGAAACATCATCATCAATGTCAAACTCGTGTCAGGGGCTTCTTAAGATTTATGTTATTATATATAACTCTGACCTTTTCCTCCTATTATTCTAACCTTGTTTCTCGGCAGCAAGATAAACGATTTTTAAAAAGCAGTTTACCTGCACGAAAGACGATCCTAATTGGGGTTTCCTTTTTGCTTAATCAATCGCTTACAGTATTGCAAAGGAAGCAAATTTGAAATGAAAACATACTCGGGTAAGGACAAATTACAGGTTGAGCGAAAAGACTTCCTATTTTCTAATTTTCAAGTCGCCTGTAGATATGTGATGTGAAAAGTCATTCGAGTATTTAAAAACATGGCTGCATCAGGCTGCCAACCTACGTGATGTGAAATAAAAGGTAAATATATAATGTACTCCCTGAAGAGCTGAAACTTGGGGCCTGCAACACAAACCAAGTTTGCAATCGATCAATCGTAAACTTCAGCACATGATTTGCCATAGACTTAATATGAATCGATCATACAGGGCCCTGGGCGTCTCATTTGTATATTCTTCCCGTCATTTTGGTAAAGTGTATGATTGTACGCATTCAATTCAATTCAATTCAATTCAATTCATTTATTTTCACTTCACCAGAAATAATACAAAGTATAATGAACATTTACAAAAAAAGTTGAATAAAACTCTGTATAACAAAAGTATAATGAACATAACATTGACAATTATTGTACAAAGCAGTTAACATACAAAGTAAAAAATACATTTCATGGAGTGCGTTCTGTCTTTTTTTAATAATAGGAATACTGATGAAGTGGAGGGGTCCGCTAAAAAGCAATGCTTGTAGAGTGCGGACCCCTCAAAGAAAGAAAATGAACAATAGGAACTCATAATCAGAAATGAATTACAAATTTATACATTCACAAAAATTGGGTTCTATAAGACCAAAAAAGAAGACCAGCAGTACAAGACGAGAAAAGCAAGGGACGCTGCTAATAAGGACAGAATAAAAAGAGACAACTTTATGAGATCATGCGGAGCGTGTGAAATGTGTAAGAAAAAAAATAATAACAAGTATAGGATTAAGCTAAAGAGACGATGACATGAAATATACAAAATTTGCCTTGAGCACTCTACTGAGTGGATATGTGCGCTATATAAATTACATGTATTATTTTTATTATTATTAAAATGGAAAATATATACATATGACAAAAATGAAATAGGTACAATTCAGTTACTCAAACATTAAACAGTATACTTTTTCAGTAAGGACGATTTTACTCTATTCTTGAATATGTTGAGGGTAGGTGAATTTTTAATATCGATATCAAGACTATTCCAAAATTTTGGGCCAGCGTAGACAAATGTCTTTTGAGCTGAAAGGGTGCGGAAAAGAGGTAAACGAAAGTCATTCGAGTGTCTTGAAGGGTATTTATGAACAGACTGATTTTTTACAAATAAGTCTTTAAAAGCAGAGGGTAAAATATTATTATTAAAATTAAACCTAAATTGTCCCATCTGAAAACGGTATAAATCGTGTAATTTTAAAAGCTTGTGTTTCAAGAATAAAGGATCTGTGTGAGAAAGAGGAGGTGCATTACAAATTATTCGTATGGCTTTTTTTTTTGTTGAAGAACAAACAGTTTTTCCAAAACATTTTCATGTTTTCGATTAAACATTCGATTAAACATCAAAATCTCTTCTTGATTCCTTTTCTTCCCTTTATTAAGTGGTGCTAAAGTTTCCAAAACTTGCAACCTGTCGTCATCTTAAAATACAAACATATTCTTGGTGATCTTGAGTTCTCCGTCCGTTGATTAAACGCGTGCATACGGCATTCAATCGTTGATGAATAGCTTGTCTTTCGTCTCGTCTAGGGTTGGTGCTTTATGATCCTTTCAGTCTCAGGTCAACTTGCGCAATAAATTGGTGCAGTGTCAACTTCGGATTTCGACTTGTTGATTAGTTAATTAACGCAACGTATTTAAAAGCTCCTTTAAAGGGTCTATGACAATGGCTTTTGATTGTGGTATGGACAAGCCGAAACATAGAGAAATCCATATGCATGGTAAACACGGCTATCTATATATCGTGCGATGACGTCCGTCAAACATATGACCAACCTGTACCATAATGATGAGCATATACTGAAAAAATGAGGTTACCTGACCCGTTCGTATATCACTGAGTCACCCTCACCCTGGAGGTGCATCAGGGATGTTCATGTCAACTAAAGCTGACGAGAAAGTAAGACCAATGACAGGTAAGGAAGACCCTCTGTTTCCTGCAACGAAGCGCTTTTCAAAACCATCCCAAACGACAGGACAAAAAAAATGTAAAATCACGCTTTTACATCGCTGTAGATCAATTGTCAACCAAGGAGGTGTTTCACCAAGTTACGAAATACTTTAAGAACGTCTTTACACACGACTGGTATCCGTTCTTGCGCTGAATGATCAAGAATCTTACGCGCATTACACTGGTAAACGTACTCCAGTTTTTTTTTTAAGTCGTTCGTAACTTTACGAACGATTTGGTGAAACACCGCCCAGGATTGTGTTTCATTAAGCTGTTCGTAGCTCTACGCACGACTCTACGATGACCGTTTCGCAGTTGCGATTCAGCGAGAGGAGTTAATCATCTAGTGCAGGAAATGGACACCAGTCGTTCATAGATCTACGGGCAAATTTATGAAACACAACCCTAAATTAATAGTTCCTTTCCCCTAAACATTGCAAATGTTGCTTTTAGGTGAAAGACATACAACTGCTTAATATAGGATATCCGAAATGTTGTGTTGTCTGCGTAAGGGACCTGTTAAATATTGTTCGGAGTAGATGTCTCGGTTTGTGATTCATAAAGCTGTTCGTAGACCTACGCACGACTCTTCGAACGACCAGTGACCCTTTCTCAGGTGCGATTTAGCAAAATTAGTTAACATTTAGTGCAGGAAATGTTCACCAGTCGTTCGTACAGTAGTACATCTACGAACAGCTTTATGAAACACAACCTGACAACCCTATATTATTAGTATTTCCTTTCCTCTAAACCGGAAAATTTTCTTCACCTGTCAAATTTTTTTTCTAGCTCTCTGTTTCGTTTCTAAATATTATTTGATGAAAGACAAAAGGCTGCTTAATTTAAATTATGTAAAAGGTTGTGTTGTCTGAATAGGGGACCTATAATATATTGTTAGGGGGTAGTTATCCTCGGGGATATCATGTTAACTGTCCAAGGGGTAGTTGTCCTGGCACATCATGCCTTGCATTAATATGTTGTTTAACTGAAATGAAATTATCCATTTCTATTGTCACTAATTTTTCATCAGAACCCTTTCAGCTACAATGACTTAAGTATGAAGTCGAAGTAATATATTTCAGGGCTTAGTTATAGTCGTGCCTTAGTCCAAAATTAAAAGCACCTCTCATGCTCTGATACAGTTTGACCTGTCGTCGGGCAGTATACAAAGTTGGTCAAATAGGAACCATTTTTATTGATGTTTTGTTTTCATTGGTGGGTGTCTTTGACCATGGCGACCCAGTAACCTCAATACACACCACGTGGCTTTTACATCATATCATTTTTTTTGCAGAATGAAATATGAGATGGACGCCAGTAGAGCACATATGAAAATAATAAAATAACCGTTTTAGAAACCATATATAAGGACCAGAGTACCATTTACCATTAAAAAAAATCTGGCAACATTTTTGCCAGATTTTCCATGTATGCACGTCGATGGCAAAATTGAATTTGCCAGGTTTTTTCCTCTTTTTTATTTCTTTCATCTATCGGAAATTGTTATGGCAAAAAGTTTTATAAAACGGGCACCAGGGTTGTGTTTCATAAAGCTGTTCGTAGAGGTACACACAACTCTACGCATGACTGGTGACCCTTTTTAAGTTGCTAACATGATAGGGTAATCGGTCGTGTGTAGAGTCGGTGTTGCCTTGTCAAGTTTACGCATCCCATGGTTAAAAGGTTAAATGAAATCAAATCAAATCAAATCAAAAGCCCTGTATTCTTATCTGAAAACTGCTTTTTTCTTACAAGAAATGTTTTCATGCAATAGTATCTGGATATTGAGGGTGGTCTCCGAACCTAATTATACTTATTTTTCTGCAATTATTTCATAAAAACAAAAATTAATTCAAGGACTTTGGGGTTTTCATGTTATCACCGTAAAAGTGATTGATGACATTTTCTTCAAATGCTTGAATAGAACTGTAAACACTTTTAAACAGAGGAGAGATAAACTAATCACACGTTACATTAAAATTCTTTAAAAGATGGCCTCATGAGCCCCATCATGGCAAAACGGAATAATCGCAAGCCAATTGACCTTGAAGAAAAGAGAAAAATCGATCTGCTGGGTGAATATTGTCAACATGTTTGTTACTTTCTCAAAACGGCTGGATATTCTCCGATTGGCGAATGCTGCCAAATAATATGCGTCACTAGGATGACTTTACGATCTTTAAGGTTCTGGAGAAACAACAGGTATCTCATTCATTTTTTCCTCATGTGTCTTGATTATCAGAAAGCATTACATGTTTGTCGTTCGAGTTCCCGGAATGCAATATACAATAATATAGGTTATTGCAAAGTGCATAATCGGGGAGACGACAGAAGGGAAATATAATAAATTGAAACTTGGAAATACAACATATACAGAAGTCTCTTTCACTTAAAGTGTAGATCTTATTGGTATTACCTCATCTATCTTTGGTTTGTCTAATCTAACTTTGACCTACACCACGTATACTGCAACTCAAGCACGTAGACGTGTCAAAAATATCTCAAAGGCCTCCAAATATATATGTCTCGTATTTGTAAACCTGAAGAAGATGCTGAAGGACTCTTAAACCGATAAATTAGTTTTGGGAGAAATGACGCTTCAGATATTTAACTACTTTGTGAGCCGGAGTAAAAGTATTACCATAATGCAGTCTTTCAATAGCAAATTAGAGCATGTTCATAGCTTGTTTGAATAAAATCGACCAAGAAATGGCTTAATTATCGCAAAATAAAAAATGATGCTGCGGTCGTTCTCCGTAATACATGCTTCACGTACAAAATAAATGCGAACTCACACACCGCAGACAATACCACCGATCGCTCCACCCATTCCAGGCGAAAGCACTGAGCACACCGTAGGAATAATGGCGCTATCAGTCAACTTTGCAATTGAAATATCTTTAGCAGCAAATCACTGAAAATCCACATTTATGACCATCCTATCACCTGCAACTTTAAGGTGTTTCGCTGGTTGCATAAAGCCCCAGTCACATAGAAGCCCGGAACCAACACGATTCAACACGACTCTTACACTTAACTGCGGCAAACAAACAGTGGTGTTCAATCGTGTTGCTTCCGGGCTATATGTGACTGGGGCTTAAAGTGGTATCAATCGGCACTCAATTAGTAACACGGTTAGCTGGGGAGTCAGCGATGAACGGTGAATGCCCACCTCCTCCTCCTCCTCGCAAGGGTCTTAAACTTGAGCATTGACCCCGATGTGTCTTTCATCAGTTCCCTCCTCTTGCTTCCCCCCCCCCCCGTTTCTACCCTCAATATTCTCCGTTCCAGGTAAAGGTTAACGCCTTAAAATGAAGAAAAAATTGTTAGTTATCGTGCAGGACTGAAGGGTGAAAACTAATAATTGAATAGAGTATTACTGTTTTGGATTAAAGCTATCCATTTGTCAAGTTGACGTGGAATGCAAGAAGACGACAATAATATGGTCCAAGCTCTGTATATCAAGATTCATTCTATGAAATTGCATTATTACGGTCCCGATCATCTCAAAATACTGATTTCTACTACTGTAGGCTATATTAGTTAGGATATGTATACAGGATACTAAGTGTTCAATGTGTAAGGAATCAGAAAAATATCAAATGGATGTGTCTGAAGAGTAAGTTGCTATAAGAACAAAGATGCATTGCAGAATTAGTGTCAACTCATCTTTAACAAAGACACCATGATAAAATGCTCATACAGTTTGACTTATTGAAACACATTTAATGAAAGCGATTTTTCTCGCATGATAGTTGCCTTTGATTTTATAATTTAATGATAGTAACGTATCTAAAAAATGATAAAAAGCAAAAATTCATCAATAACAAATAAGGTCATTCGAAGCACATTACTGGAGCTACTTATCAAATATCAGGCAAGTAATATCCGAAAATCTTCTGTAAAGCTGCATTGAATTTTTGCCAAATGTTCTTTCTTCATCTGGTGCAGAAACTTTGTTTTATTGTTGGCGAAAAACAACGTTGTTATAGGTAGGCCCCACATGCTTACGACCAACAAGCATGATGCGACATGACTTGTATTTCATTCACGTCTGTTATGAATTACTCTCGGATGACAAATTAGGATGAAGTATTTTACAGGATAAATACCCCATTGAACAATTCAATCATCTCCCCAACTGTCTACGGAATCATCAAAATATAATAGAAAGAAACAAATATTGTACTTTGTAACCCATGATGTGCTAAACGGGCTCATGAAAGAGGAACTTCTTAATCAGTCCCACTTGCTCTCTTTCGTGTTTGTCATGCCGATGTTTTGTCAGAATTATGAATTTATAGGACATGTTCTTCTTTTCGTAATTTCGGTGATTTTCAGCTATCCTCTCTACGGATATTACGGCGAAAAGGGGTCGGGTATCTTTATGTGTTGGAAAGGATGATATTAAGCATGGATATAGCGTTCTTTCTAGATGGAAATGAACCACTTCCAGAATCTGACACATTAGGATATGCAAGAGAATGAAGAGTTCGTCGAAATCGGGAATGAATCTTTTACGATAAAATTAAAAGAGGTTAATCATGGGCTGATTCTACCACAGGGAGTTCAGGCGCGCAGCCAGGGTGTGGAGGAGGGGCGGGCGCCCCCTTACAGATGTGAAAAGAAGTGCAAAGTGGACTCCAGGCATAGAAAAAAGGAGGGACGAAAGGGTGTGTCTTCGAAGAAAAGGGTGTTTGACCCTCCCCCTCCCCCGTTCCCAGTTCGGATGGAAGCCACCCCCCCCCCCAAGCCCCCCGTGCAAGCATGCATCATATATGATGCAATAATGTGTGGCGGAAGTAGAAGGAGAACAACGAAATTCGGAAAGGGCTCATAAAGTAAGAAAAATATTTTCATTAATAAACGTCTCCCCCCCCCCCCATGTACCCGTACCATTGCAGTAAAAATTAGCATTCTGGTCCTACGTTCTTGACCTTACTCCAATTTCCCTTTCTCCCCATTCTCCATGTTCACAAAACAGCCATCTTGGAATGTAAACTGAACGTTATTTTTTGCTCTAGTTCTGTCTGACATTCTGGCAGGAAAAATACACAATGTCTTACTTAGGAGCCTTTGAAAATGAAGCAGTGTGATACATCGCATCCCCAAAAGATTTGCGAAAAAATTGGCACGGCTTACGAAATCGTGAAGGAATGTGTCTCCGGAAGGGAAAAAAGATTCACAAAGTAGAAGAGAAAGGGACCCTGAAAGTTTTCGAATGTTAGTGATATTCAATGCGTAATGTTAGCGAGATTCGATGAAAGAATTGCGAAGCGAGAAGGTCGTCTCAAAAATGTATTTCGTGTGCATGTGTTAGCCATCAACTAGATATAGTTGATAACGAAAGAAAAGTATACGTAACCGAAAAGTTGTACGGTTGAAACCGCTTTTAGAATTCAAGGAAGCGTCTTTATTAAATCGTGAGCTTCTTAAAATACCTTAATCAGATGTTGGGATTCAAGATATACTTGACAAAAATATGAATAGACAAATTCGTAAGACAGAAACCCCAAACCTGTAAGGAAGCTCTTACAAAAATCAAAACGATGAGTTGAGACTATACCTACCAACAGATGATACATGAGGATCGCCCCCCCCCCCCAAAAAAAAAAATAATAATAATAAATAAATAAATAAATAATAATAATAATAATAATAATAATAATAATAATAATAAAATCGCAAAATATTGTGAATTATCAATTAAGAAAGATAAATATAAGCAATGGCAGTCACAGATACGGCTTGATATTAGCACCTGCACCATTAACGCAGGCAGCATGAGCAGGAACACGTATTCAAGTGCAGGAGATGTAACAGTAGCAGCAACTAAATTGGGCATAAAAATAAAATTTATTGTTAATTATTTATTATTTCATTGTAAATAGCATTTGTATTTTAAGAATTCATGATTTTAACTTAGCCGTATTTTTTCGATCAATACTACTATTAAATTGTAATTTTATTTGTGTACATTGTAATCTATGTTTTTATGTTTAGCAGATCACGTTACTCTGAATAAATATTCGTGAATAAATAAATAAATAAATAAAAGCAGAACAGAACATGGGTTGTGTTACTTAAAGTCACTCGTAGATATACGCACGACTCTACGAACGACCGGTGACCGTTTCTTGCACTCCGTATGCCGCTGAGCAAGCACCTGAGGACGGGACACCAGTCGTTCGTAGAATCGCGCGTACCTTTATAAACAGCTGTGTGAAACACAACCAAATTTGTACTATCATTAGCAGAACCATTACCACCGGCATCATCAGTAGTAATAGAAGCAACATCATCTGCAGTACTTGTATTGGCAGTTCATGTACACTATCAAATAGATTGTCCACAGAACTAAACAGCTAAAGCGCCAGTCAATAGGCGGGTTTTGTAATAGATGACATCTTCATGCATTCTCGGGACACAAAGGTTGTTCTTGACAACCCAACAACTAGCCCGAGGCTTGCCCGAAATAGCAAAAAGTAATGTAACTACGTTCGCAGGCAAGAAAAGTGAATTAATTTGAATATATTGGTAAACCAGTTTATTATCAGATGGGCAGATCTTAAGCAACAATTGTGTAGATAGCTTGCTAGCCATGGCAATATTTGGAACATTTTTTTCTCAAGATTCTAAGAGTGTATCCTCGGTAGATGTAGAAGTAGTGCCACAGACTAGAACAGTGATCGACAGTGGCCATTGTAGCATTAATTCACTAAGGGGATGTTGTTCAAAAGTTGCAATTGATTGCAAGTTGCAGTTGATCGGAACGCACCAATCAAAATCATTGTTTCATGCGCGTCTTGTTAATTGTGCGTACCGTGCGCGAATGAAAATACGCGTGACAATTTGCAAAGTTGCAGTTGATTTGCAGTTGATTTTGAGCAACACCCCCTTAATTATTCTTTAAGATAATTATGACGGCTCAAGCATGCAAATAAGTGAAGGAACCTAGATATAGCAATCATAAATAAAATATTCAATATTCTAAGATAGTATCTTCAGTAGATGCAGAACTAGTAGTAGAAAGAACAGTAGTAGTTATCATGATAGTATTCATCATGCGTACAAAGCTCGTTAAAGATGATTATGTAGGCACAATAAAAAGTGCATGGTAAAAAAAATAAAAAAAACAGGATATAACAACAATGAATAAAATATTCCAAGCTATTAAGGGAATATCTTCTGTAGATGTAGAATCAGTGTGCCAAGCAAGAACAGCGATATGCATGTGTGGTTATTACAGTGACACTAAAAACTAATGATCTGTTAAGATAAATATAAAGGGTACAAGCATAGAGCATATTACAAGTAATAAAAACGGACAAAATACTAAAACTTTGAGTAATAAAGTGGTAATCAGCTGAGTAAATGGTGCATCAAATTAAACAGACGACCATATAACAAAATTTCGGGATGAAATATAATGCCCAATAACACATAATGAAAAGAAGAATATAACTTATAAGACATTTGTGACAGTGCTTATTTTCAGCATACACCGCAACCACAAGGATGACGATTAAACATTGACTCAGTGTTAATATTAGGCAACACCAAAAGTGTTAAAAATATAAGCAATAAATTAGATTGACATAGATCTAACACCGAAACGGTAAATGCATTGGCTCTAACACCAAGACATGTCAACACCATTGGAATGAATTCGATTAAGCACTAGAGTCGCCCTAACACGTGTATGTTGCTCCTCATATAAGAACACCAAATCGGTGTCAATATAACACCTTGATTTCTGCTGTGTAATACTGAATATATCCAGAAGGTGTTCATTAAAACGTGTGTGTCCTCATATCAATGCACCGATATCTTCAAGCAAAGTTCATTTCCTCTAGCAATTTTCAAAATTAGACATGTGCTTTACAACTACCATCCAAATCCTTTTCCAATAGGTAAAAGTAATGTTGTTATTAGTTCCATGGATTGAGTGACGTAGATCATTGTCCCGCGTGGATCAAAGGAAACAACACGGATGTAATCAAGTTCTCCATTTTCCTTTCTGCTTTCCTGTAGTTGAATGTCTGCAAATGTTCCCAAATTTCCGCAATTTACACTACAGGGAACATGTAAGTGCTCCGAGGTATTAAAGTTTTCCTATATAATTATTCCCTGATTTAATATTGATTATTTTCTAATATTGTACATGCGGGAAAAACTCAAATGAGGTACCTTGAATTTTCTCAAATAAACATCTTGGAAAATATCCTTTATAGTTTATTATATTCTTCTGTGATATGTTATGTATTTGATTTATGTTTTGGCAGGGCTCTCTTGCAAAACATGTCCTGTGACTTGAATGAAACCACCCTGTCTTTTATACAAAACTTGAATGAATAAACAAATAAATGAATCAATAATTTCCTATATCAAATATTAAAAAGTCTACCGAAAAAGGAAGCAATTTTGCAATTTCACGTAAATAATGATTTTCAGAAGTGCTATAAATTTGAATATGTGTGATAAGGATTTTTTGTATATCGTTCTCAATTTTGCCCAAATTTAAACAAAAACATTTCAAGTACAATATAAGGTTGACTGAATAATGTAGTGCAATTGCTTTTCCGAGGGTACGAAATAATTTTTATTTGGTGCCAGGTGCTCCAACAAAATTTCTTCATGTTTCAAGAAAAGGAGGATTTTAGAGAATTAATTACTTTTAAGGGGTGCCATTAATCTACAATGAGGGTGATGATGATTTTTATATCTATACATCTAAATTTTGTCAATTTTCCAACAATTTACTCTGCATAATATGAATGACCGGACATTGTATCACAAGCAAAATTGTCAAGGTATGGAAAGACAAATCTAACCTAGAATTAAACTTCCTTGGCATCATCATAAACGAAAATTCTTCATTTTCATTTAAACAAAATAACAAGTACACAAGTCATACATAAGATTACATTTTCCTCCTTTAAGGACTACTGCATGCACTATTTTACTGAGTTGTGATTAGATCATAACATCTCCAAGGACATTATGATGTCTTTAAAGGAAGTCGTTATGCTTCATGATGCGGAAGCAAAATGTCTCGAAAATTATTTGCGTCTACACAGGCAATAGTGGGTTTTCGATATTGTTGGACGGTGGCTTTTGGACGGTTGAAGACGACTACGCGCCTGATGTGCACATCTAATGACAAATGCGCAACTGATCCGCGCATCTTTCTCTATCTTCCACAAGCCATGGTCCACCTATTTCGAAAGCCAAATAATATGGTTTTGAAGTCTTGCTCTTTGACGGATGGTTTTAGTAGTTCTGGTGGTTATTCGGGGGGGGGGGGGTGTTATGATGTAATCTAAAAGATCTTGTAACATTTGACTTAATTTGTAATGGGGTAGTCACACCAACAGATTAAACCCCCTGTTCTAGATCTACATCAATAAAATTGTAATTATTACTGTCTTATTTTGTTTGAAATCTCATATTAAAGGTTTAAAAGTGATATATAAAAAATAATTACATAACTTATCAATGACTACAAAGCAATTTCTTAACGATGGAACTATTTTATTTAAACTATCCACTTTGGGAACAGTGTGACGGGATCAGTCTGATCACGGTTTTTCAAACAATTTTTTTTAACTTGTGTTTTCTTACATCTGTGGAGAAAATTATTTTAGGACCATGGAAAAAAAAACTTTCGTCATAACAGAGCGTCTCTCTACCCAGGCGAGTTACTGAGTGGGAGTAGTATCATGATTATTAGGAAGATGTCATTTGAGAACTGGTGTGGGAGGTGGAAATTGTGGTGGTGGTAGGATAGAACAATCCTTTGATTACTGTCGACAAAATCAACTAATATTTCCGACTTCCGCCTTTGGGAATCACTTTCCTCCAAGGATCCAAATAGTAATGGTATTATTTCGAGCAGGATATACTTTTTTTCTTCTGGTTGAGGTTTGGTTACCGGTCTCCTGCAAATCGAAAGCAAATTTTGTGTCAAGTTATGGTTCTGGTATGTTATGGATTATTGCACGAGGTCATTTATCACAGCTTTTCGATAATATTCGAGACAAATAAAGTCCAAGTCAATGTGGGGAATATTGTTATTCTTTTGTATTGTGATTTTCGAATGAATATGTAGATCATTTTGGTATTGCTTTTTATCATACAGAGTGTGACTTGTTTGTTAGTTGTGTTTGGAGGAATAAATGTGACAAAAATCAAAGCTAAGCAAGAATAAAGCAAGATTGTCATGATAGGCATTTCTCAGAAGATGACACCAATCAAGCGAGATGAAATACGACGAGTAGGACCGATGAATTAAGTGCTGCAAAGACGAAGGCTTGAAGCAAGTTATTGTTTCAATATCTTAAAATGTGCATTCCTTGATCAGAAACGCCATTATTGGTACAAGGTCAGACATTGAATATTCAAATTATTTACCTCTTGAAATTATGCTCCCTGTAGCCTTACATTATATTGATCGGTTTACGAGAACAAGAAAGCTTATCTCCTAGACTGGTAAAAATTCATAACACTTTTTGTAAAGAAAATCGCGGTACTGAGAAAGTGGGGGAATTTTTCACCAAAAAAAAAATGTGTGCTTTTCCATCAACATTTAAGGAAACGGTTCCTTTCGTTGATGAATGCGAATACTAATAGTGATTAGTTTAAATATCAAAATCCATATTATTGAAAGGAAATCAAACATTTTCACACAGGTTAATAAATTCTAAGCACCATCAAGCACCAAATGAAACTTAAATGTCAATCTATGGTGTAGCTGAGATCTATGCATCGTAGGGGATTCAGGTTGCCATGGAAATTACTATAAATATATCAATCTGTGCGGGACCGAAGATGATTGACATATCGGAAATAATATTTCGGGACTCCAACCGAGTACGCAACTCAGAATAGAATAAAATCTATGTTGGAAAGTTGGAAATTCTTAAAAGAATTTTGCTCAATTCAACGTAACATGCATACGCCTACTCTTCACACTTTATCCATCATAAGTGTGTTCACTCCATATGCATTAATTTAATTAGATACGATTATTTTTATTCATAAGTTTGAAAATTTAATTATGGTAGATTCTCACTGGACGACTCTGTGTATATGGTGGGATCGCATGTGTGATCAAGTCGTTATAGTATATTGTAGTTGAATAATTGCTAAATACAATTATTTTTTCCATCAATTCTACCGTGCTCTCATAGGGGGGGGGCATCAAAGAGAGATAAAAGGGGGCGTCATAATTCTGATATGATTTTTTTTTCTTGTCAGGTCTTCAGGGGGGGGGAGGACGGCAACAATCGGCCAGGTCCCCGGAAGAGTCAACGTAGGACCCCAATAACATAAAGATTTGTGATTATTCGCTCATTCGAAAGAGCAAATCCGATTGGTTGAAGGCTGGTCTAAAGCCCCGGTCGCATAGGACCCCGGAAGCAACACGATTCACCCCGACTCGTTGTTCTGAGGCAGTTAACTGTGAATTAACAAAGAGTCGGGGTGAATCGTGTTGCTTCCGGGGTCCTATGTGACCGGAGCTTAAGGAACAATATGCGCACACAATGACGAGATACAATCAAAATTAAGAATAGGATTTTCCATAGACTTGCGATTGATTGGAAATGTTTGTTACGGTACCCATGACTGGCCATTCTCATTAGCAATTTATTGTACATCTATATGTTACGGGGGTCCTGGATATGCCAGTATCTACAGCGGTGAATTTTCAGCCTGGGAGAGAGCGAGAGAGAGAGAAAAGAGAGGGCAGTGGGTCTCGGATTTGAACTCCGTGGGTTACCTGAAGTGAGGTGATGACAGTGTGCCCCTGAACATGACATACATCACACAACCGAACATACTTGCTTACTACATTTCACATTCCACCCCGCCTGGGTCTAGCCTTGCTACGTGTCATTGACCCACACAGCGAACACAAACATTTACTCTAGAGATCCACCTCTCCTAAGAGCGAGTCTGAAGCCCAAGTTCACCGAGGTCGTAGAAGTGGGCTTTCGAAATTGGAAGACGGGGTGCATTTGATGTGCGCAGTGAATGACAAGTGCGCAAGTGATGTGCGCATCATTTGTTGCGCATATCAGATGCGCACTCGATTCTTATCGTCCACAAGCCACCGTCCGCCAATTTCGAAAACCCACTCCTCAATGCAGATGAACGGTTATGTGTTTTCATGCTTGTAAACATGGTTAGAGTTACACATCAGATAAATCTGTGGGGAGTTCTAGACATTTTTGATGTATGATGATGCTCTGATAATGATGATGCTGGAGAGATATGAGGTCAAACTTTATGCGACTGATGATCACGTTCAGGACGATACATGTGAAAGAATCTACTCTGATCATCTTTAAATTTTCAAAATCCTCTTCACCTGGAGAACAACTTAAATCTACCGACAATAGGTGATATCGAACAATATCTCATGACATCGTCGATATTGATATGTTGAGGTTGGAAAGGAGACTTCCGGTTTGGGAAGCTGATGCATGTGCAATGAAAATTGCAAATTTTTCATTCCTAAATATCATCGGAGGTACTTGGTACTGCATTAAAGAAACATACCGTGATGTAATAATAGTCAATATCAGGGAATATTTGAAATAACGTGTAAAACAAACATGATTTTTTATTTTCCTTTTAACACCTGCCAAAGTAGAACGCACATGCACGAATGTCCATAACCGGAAGTGGGTATCCTGAGTCACATGAATTGTGTACGGTCAAAAATGCACAGCGTCATCTGCGGTTCTCATTTTTCTATTTGTTTTTATTATTGGTGGTGGTGGAGAGAATCAAAGTGACCCCTATGTGTTTCCCACAATTTTATCAACATTTACATCCAGTATTAGAAATTTTCGTAAAATGATCTGTAATCACAAATGTACCAGGCTCTGAACAGACCTAAGCAGCAGCGTCAATCATCTCCTTTTTCTTGTCTACATTTCATGAAAACATGTGTTCCAACAAATTTGCTTGATGTCTTTTAATCCGAAAAAAACAAGCAATATCGAAATAAATGAAGAATACATTTGAAGGGCAAATATCGTAAGAAGGTTTAAAGGCCGACACGCTCGAGCCACAAACTGAGTTGTCAACATAACACAGGTCGACAAGTAGCGTAATATCATTAACTACCACCGTAAGCTGTAATTTGTAACAACATTCAACCCAACCACAGGTAGAAAATTCACATCCAAATATTATGACATCATCTTGTTAGGCTCGCTATCGCTAATGTGCCTTAGCACACAAGTCCTGGCCTTGCACGTGCAAATTTATGAGGGAGCTACAACAAATTTAATCGTTTAATTTCCAAGAGTCTCAAGGATTTCAGAGTTGCAAACCATTAAGGAAAAGAGATGCCAACTGTTGAGGAAAAATGTAAAATAATTATGATAATAGGATAACGCACTAGCTGTACAAACGTGAGAGAAAACCTCATACTCTCCGCCTCCACTTGTGACGAGAGCCTTGAATTGTTACTAACATACATCTCATGAACATTCTGGAACGGTTGACATCTCTGGGACTGTGGCAGCTGAAGACCCACCTCCCGGGTGTAAACCATGGTGTAACCTAGCCCACGGCACGGGTGGAGGAAATGTCGAAAGATGTCACGGGACGGCGATAATGTTTTGTTTAATGCCAAGGTGAAACATCCAATTATCATGTTGCGTGTTAAGATTAAAGGCGATGTTTAACATTGTCGAGGATTGATATAAACATTGTCGGACTCTCTTAATGACATACACATTCATCTAAAAAAATCACCCGAATTTTGTAAGTTAATTTGTTCTGTCTCAAGAAACAACGGTTTAAACCTTGTAAATCCGTAAATGTGAGGCCGCACGAGGCACCATGTGCAGATAAACCCACATATATGTGCTAACAGAAGCTTAAGCGAGAAATGTGTGCGTTTTCTCTGGCCATAGGCCTTGGACCGTTTCATCACCGATCTATTTTTACTCTCTAGAGAAAGTTTATGGCATACAGGTATATGTACATTATATTGTGCCATATTTTCAAATATGTTCTCATTTATAAAGATATCAAGAAGAGCACAAATATACAACTGTATGAAGATGATCTGTATCGATGACAAAAGTCTTTAATTTCGAGCATGGTCTTTAAACGCAAATACATGTAATTCAAAAGATAGTTATGAAGGCGTTTTGCAAGAGCCTTGTCTGCGACGGGGTTTAATCTGAAAAGGGCAATGAGCTTTAAAGGAACAATCATGACAAATTTCTGGTAGGTCTACTTGTAGGTCTTCCTCAACCAAAAAATCCATTGCTCCTTTAAAGGTTAAAACAAGTGCAACACTAGGAGCACGTTTCGGGGTGACATATTCCACCATTTTCTAATGAAAAATCTAACCAAAAAGGTATAATTTGCATTCAGCGGAGAGCTAAGAAGATTCGAACATGCGCCTTTGAGGATGTGGGATTGTCCGGTTCTAGCTTATATTGCCACGCATAAACGATGGCGACTTTAATATATATCCAACATTAACATAAGACATGGTCCTAAGGATGCTGTAAAAAGGGTGTGATGATGCACCTTTACGAGTTTTGCCACAGACTGCACAAATTCACGAAGGTTTGCACCCTTTGTGTACCCATACTCTTGTAGGTCTCTGATCGACATCTTAATCTAAAAAAAACAAATCCTTAGACCAGTTGCTTTAAAGAGTAATATAAAATGAAATTTTTGTGATAATTTAGTGCGTTTCTCGAGCAAGATTTGCCGAAATTGCTGCTTCTGTAGACATGTACCAGATGAGCATTACGGTATTCAATAGGGGAAAAATATATTGGTAGTGTTCATTGCGGTTTATTATGGTTGAGTACAGTAATATTCCATCTTCTATTATCCTTTTATTAGGTCGTTTAGAGTCATTGGTACCCCTAGGCCAGCCTATTGATGACTGAATCACCAGATCAAAATGAAGCTCAAGATGACGATTAAGTTGAAGTGAATTACCCTTAATCTTTGTCGGGAGAACTTTATTAGCGTTAAAAGCAGACATCATCGCCAAATTAATCACCCTTGTCAAACTGCACCATAACATGTGCTTAGTCGATCATCATCATCATGGACACGAAATCGACCATTTTGGGATCGGGATATGGGACTTGAAAAGAAATAAGATTCACAATTTCGAAGGTCATGCTTTGTGGAGATACTTGGAGCGTGCGTTCCAATATCGGGTTTGAATACCATTTTAGGATCCACAATCACAGACATTAGGGTATTACGAATTACTATAAGCTGCTCGTGTAATTTGTATTCTGTATTCACCAAGTTTATTACGTCGGATAATCTCTGTAATATCACTTAATGAAGAGCTAGAGAATAGACAAATCTTTTAGATCATCAACTTCTCACCAATCTTTTGCTTAAAAGTCAATCAATCCATTCCACTGCACCCATTAAGTGTCGATTAAATCATTGGAGCTTCACAAATATCAATTACAAATAATTAGTATCAATCCAATGACACCCTTTTTATGGTTCTTTACTCATTTTATTACACTAATCTGGTGAAAAAAATATAATGTACACTGTATAAGAAAAGATTGCACCACACATCAATTTTCTATTGAAGTAATAGCATTTGAACAGCTCCAGTCGATTAAATAGCTGCGGCGTTTTTTGTTCGTGTTACCACGCTATGCATTTATGTATGAGTGCGTATGAGGTGTGTTTGGACACTGTGTGTGTGTGTGTGTGTGTGTACGAGTATCAGGGTCTAATAGTTTCAGTGACGCCACACACACATATACAACACCACACACACACACACACACACACACACACACACACACACACACTACCATTGAGAAGCAAACTCTAGCACACATCCCTGTTTAAACTGGGTCGAAGGAAAAAAGACGAGAGTGTTTGTGTGTGTGAATGTGTGGAGTGTGCATGCATAGATGTCTATGAGTGAAAGATGTATGTATGTGTGGGTGTGTGTGATTGTGTAGGTCTGTAAATGTACATGTCAGGAGAGGGTTTGTAGAAAAATGTGGGTGTGTCTATATTGTGCGTTTGTGTGTGCGTGTGTGTGTGCGTATGTTGTGTGTGAGGGCAATCGTCCCGTCAATACGATCGCACTGATTGCAAGGACATTATGATTATGATGTATGAATCACTAACTTTTCATTCTTTCTAACGCTGCTGAATACTTTGACGTGTAAGACTTATCCAGACCTCAACTAGGTATGACACCCATAGATATTGTCGATTTAAACTGAGGACAAATATACTCCGGCCAATAAAAGATTTGACCCCAAATACATATTCTTAAATACTAAAGTTTGATCAATCGTCAGAATGGGGGATATGGGAGGCTGGCATCATAATAATTACTCTAAATTGGTAGGTTCGAGAAAATAAATCAATTTTAAGCTGGTTATTTAGCGGGATTCTGTGGTGATTTTGTTTCCCTTACCGCTTCCAAATGAATTCATCTCCGTGTATATTTCATTGCACTAAATACATATTGTTATGACGTATACACTCCAGTGTTAGCAAACAAATAAGAGTATACGCCACAATGTGAATAAAGGGGTGGTTCAGAAAAGACGTTTAATCAGGCTACTTTCAATTTAGCACCGCTTTGTCAACGAAGGACATACGACACTTCGGAAAGAAGAGAAAATCACAGGACTTATTGTGTCTGTATTGAAATAGCGGAACAAATGTGTTGATTCCAATATTAATCATCGATTGAAGAAAAACCTTGAAGTACAATACAGTCCGATGTATTACTTAATTGACTTGAATACTTGTGATTTAGAATGACTGATGAGTTGTGTTCTTTTTCTTTTTTATTGAGGTTAGAAAAGGAAACGGTTTACTTCTGGCTGTTGACATCCGAGTAATTCAAACTTGTTTGTGAATTTCAATAATGTGAGATTGCAGTTTCTGAGCATTTTACACGACAACATCGGTGTGAGGGAAAATGATTACGTCACTGATGAAACTGAATCTATTAGAATAACATATTTTCAATTCAATAAAATGAAATAAAAATTATAAAGTATCTTCATCAATTACCCATTGGCATGCCCAGCCCAGCCACATGCGATCTGCAGAATCCTATACACTGTGAGCAAAATGGACAAATTAATTTGACACATTAGACATCTTTATTCAAACTTTCACAGTTGCTTTATGAACACAAAACAAAGTAGCTTCCCTACTTATTCACTTTGACAGATGCGACATAATAATGTCCGACACTTATCCGCAGAACAAGATGAAATAAAAATTTATTTTGGGTGTATCTAGCCTTTGTAACTGCTGGAATGGAAATTGTTTACTTTGTCGAAATCATTTCTCCCTTGTGCTCACAGTGCTATGAACGAGAGAAAAAAGAAAATACCAAGGGAAATGATATCCTGCGGGCGGGTATAACCACTTGAGGATATTAACCATAATCATTACCTTCATCATATCAAATGTGCGGTCTGACGAGCATCTTAAAGATGACATTAATGTGTGTGACTTGCACTTTTCCAGCTCATCTAGATCATCTAGATGTTCTACACGAACCATCGATCAAAGTTTCTGTGGTTTTTGCAAACAAACCCTCCCTTATACAGACATAAAGTGGTCAGAAGCAATGATTTTTATGTAGATCTGCAAATCTGTTCATATTTTATTGTATTAATTGTTAATAATAATAATATATTAATTGTTAATAATAATAATAATGAACGGCTTTTATATAGCGCTTATCAACTCTTTATGCAGAGTTCTCTAAGCGCTCTACAATTGCAGCATTATTACCCTGGCTTGTTATATTGTTTGCTTCATTTACTAAGTGTATCCTATAGGCAGTGGTTATACAATTTATGAAATAAAATAAACGTTCTGAATGTTTTCTTGAATTTAGAGTGTGTTGCATAGGGATTCAATATACAAACACTTATAAACCTATGCATATTTAGTTTATAGTCCTAATTAGTTGAAGGTTGCTTGGTCTGGTAATATTTTAAAACAAAATCAGAAGAGGAACCTCCAAAAAAATTACAGAAATATTACTTTGAAGGACGTAACGAGTGTATCAAGCCGTTTCCATTTACGGTGCACCTAACCTGGGGCAAACTTGTTAGCACGCTAATATTGAATACAAATATGAAGGTATTGTTGAAAGTAGCAACTAAAAACTAAAGCAAAGTATCACGCTCTATATTCAACATCGACACGACTTTCAAAGCGAGTACATTCATCATCTTGTGGTCGAGTAGGAGGGGGAAAATTTTTAAGATTCGTTTACGGAAATGGATGACGATTCATTTTTGTCATAACGCAAATTACGACATATCAGTAGCATGTAAATCTAAAACATTGCCCTAAAAATTGCCACCTGAAATGCCAGACCCTCAGGATGTTTAACTAATTATTCATATTCATGCCAGCCAGTCGACATTTGAAACCGCATCATCTCAAAGGTAAGAAACTGCGACATTTGATAGTCCATGACATGTTACTTCTCACTTTCAGTGATAAGGCATAATTCTATTGCATTTCAATATCGAGTTTGAAAACGAGGTTGTCTGCTATCCTTACCTTGCCCGATGACATGGGCCAAGGAGCAAGATAAAGGTGTTAAACGGAAGATTTGGGATTAACAAATCTCTGTTTGGGGTGATTCACTAATCCCAGGAAGGGTAACAAAATGTAAATATTGTAGAAATGTCTTTCTCCCGAGTATTGTAGTTTCAATATCAACCTGTCAAAGCATCAAAATCGAGAAAGGTCGTCTTTGAAACGTGACTAAAGTGGACGAAGTTCTGGAACATGTCACAGAGTGTCTTACGTTTTCCTTTTTCCTGACTAGTAATTTCTAAGGAAAGTGGGATTTGTAGATGAATCGATGGTGTAGGTCAACTTGATAAAAAGGTGATCATGGAAGGTACATCTTGCCTCACGATCTCGACTTTCTTTTTAATTCATTCATATATGTCGGTTCATTGTTAAGCCGTATATCCACGAGTCGTGACGGTAAAATGAGTTAACAATTAATTGCAAATCCTTGCCTAAGTACGACGTTGATTGTAGCTGTTTCATATCTAATTGAAATAAGTCAGTCTATAATTGTCAATTGCAGAGAAACAAAATGCCCTTTTTTCATCTGCACTTTAAAATAGTTCTAAGCCATCTTCACAATCCGTATATGTTTGTCGAAATACGTCGAAAACATGTTCAAATGTACCCTGGAAATAATACAAGGATATTTCCAAGCTGATATGAAAAATGTGTGTCAGTTTTGAAGTCACTTTAGCCATCTGCTGGAAACTTATTGATAGAAATAAAGACTAATTCTCGTTAGGTCCTATGGAAAACAATGGGTATTCTAAAATAATATTACAATTTAAGCCCCTTTAAAATATTGCCAAGCTTGAACTGTAACTATGCCACATTGAATTAATCTACATACTGACATATAAAACATCTAAAGTTAATATGTTTTCATGACATTGATAAACTTCTTCCTTGCCCCCGTTTTCTTTTTCATGATTTACATTACTGACAACACCCAGTTAATCAGGTTTTGGCTGAGTAACGATGCAAAGGAGTTTATCGTGTTAGTATAATTTGCTTTCGTTTTTCATTAAATCCATGATACATCAAGCATATATTTTTACACCCAAACTGACGAAATTTCATTTGCAGGAGGTATACGGTTTCATTACCTAATTATAAACACAATCCAAGCCAAAGTTTTTCTGGCATAGAACTGTGGGTGTGATGCCGGAACTCTACTTAACTGGAGTCTTGAATAGGTTGATCATTACATCAATGTTTGGCCAATAGGCCTCGAGATCGATGACTGTTTAACATAATTAGAACATTATAAGAGATCTGTATAGGTTCCTAATACGGTAAAAGAAGAGCCGTTCCTCGGATTGTCGTGTTGGTGCAAGTTGGACAAAACTGAACATTTTGGACCGCGCCTCTTGCTTGACAAGAAAAACAAAAGTTTTGGAAATTTATTTATTACACTTCATTGACATAAAAAAAAACAATATTTATTCGTTGCTAGAAAGAAAATTGCAATTCTATACACATATATATACTGTAAATTTAATTCTACTTGTAACCAGAAAATCAACACACACACACACACAAAGACTATTCACTATAAATGCGAAACTTTTTTTTGTGGGGGGGGGGGGGGCGAAACGTACCTCTTTATTTTCCATTTATTGTTGAAGTGAGGTCCTCAATCTCCCAGATCCAAGTTAAGGGCCTGACATGATAATATCTCTTTAAGAATAGTTATAAGCATGTACCAATTTAAAGACACTCTAAACTGGATACTCTATCGGATGCAGGTGTGAAACTTAAAGGGGAACTAACCCCTTGAATTGTGTTCTCATTGAATGAAGAAGAATTAGAACAAGATAATTCCAGAGGTGGGCTCCCCTTTAACTAAGCAGATCCGTACGTGTGAAAGATAAATCCTAGCCGCCTGTTCTAGGGGTGATCGATTAGTCCAATTAGCAATGTTAATATGGGATTACACTAGATTCTGATGAGCTTGTATATGGGCCATCAAGGGTTATTAGTCATAGAGGTATCTCGTACAGACACCCATCAATAAAAAAGTCGGAAGACAGTAGACCTGTCACGGTTTTAAAGGGGTTGCTCGCAGCACCCGAGGATCGAGGTGTCATTGAGCAGTTCCCAGGTACGCAAGACATTTTTTAATCTCATTGCACAGAGAATTCGAGAATACGAGGAAAATGAAATGACAACTATTGCAGTAGGATTTATACAACCGTTGGATTTCTAATATACGTTTTGAATTGGTCTCACTGTGCGTAGATAGGGGCCACAACCCCTTCACTTTTCAGTAATCGAGAGATATTTCGGTGGCCAAATTTGGCCGGTGATGTCGGCACCTTGTTCTTCTTTTCTTTTTTTTTTACATGTCAAGTCATCACACGTTTTCTCACCTATTGATGGTTCTTCGAAATATAGGTGGACGGAAGCTTGTAGAAAAACGAGTGCGCATATCATGACAAGTGCGCAACTGATTTGCACATACTTGACTGCGGACATCAGATGCGCCCTCGTTTAATACCGTCCACAAACCACCGTCCAACAATTTCGAAAGCCCACTATTGGCAAACCATGTGTCTATACATGACAGGTACATCATGATGAGGTGTGGGTGTCTTCTTCCTTTAAAACAGGTTGCTAAAGGCGGTGAGACAGACATAAATGTATCATGGCAACATTTCCAAGAACGAAATGCCACGCCGCTACCTACATTTCCATGTTCCAAATCTGATTAAGTCATTATCTCTAAGGCAAACAAATCGGAGCTTTTGGCAGCCTTTCACAGGTCGGATGTAGAAGAATATTAGCAATGACATATCTTAATTCATCACGTTACCTTTAAATCGGGTAGAAACAAGGATTGTATCCTAAAATCTGCCGGTTCCGGGAAATGACTCGTTAATCATATTTTCATTCATTCATGTGTATAGCAACCGGACCATACAATGGTATCCCAAATCAAACAAACTTGAAAAGTTTACGTTCTGCGATTTTCCCTAAAGTATTTACTGAGCGATAAATATTAACCATGTCGCACTAAGGGCCACGTGGGAGGGGGTGCAGTCAATACGTGCAGACTTGTGGGAGTGTTTAAAAATTCTGAAACAAATCCAAAGGGTGCAATATTGCACCTTTTCGAGATTTGTCACGGATTGCATTTTTTTACGAAGATTTGCACCCTCCGTGCACCCTTTTTTCTGTAAATTAAAAACGTACCTTCTATGAAAATTGCATTAAATTGCGTATATAGCATACAAATATTAAATGGGACGTTATTGAGGCCTGTAGAAGAAAAAATAATATTCAAAACGTTAGCGCCCCAAATAATTTAACCAAAAAAAATGAATGAATAGGAAACCGAAGTATAGAACGTAGTTGAGCCCCTAATTTGTAAACAATTTAAAACAGGTCACGTGATGATATTTGCGTCTTGTTTAAGTTTCGCCTAATACGACATAATTCATTTCATAAAGATTTGGCCAGAATAGTATCTAAAAGGGATATTGAAAAGGCGGGATGGCACTTTCCCAAATGTCCTCAGAGAATAAATATAGTTTCGGTAGCTTTCATTGAATTAGGCATGCTCTGAGTTTGCAAAAATGAGAGTAAATTGGGACTCCCCTTTTAAAAGAGAGAGAAAAAAACAAACGCTTGTGTTTCACAATAAATCGGAAACTGGGTTAGACGCGAGGACCGTGTTTCGGATATGACCACCATTGTAGGTGATTGTTTCAGTTGCTGTTAAAATGATTAAAATTATTAAAGTTCTTTGGATGTCCATCTGCTTTAAAACAAAGGAAAAATTGAGGCTTTAGAGGCATTTCATTATGTAAACTGCTAAATATGCACATTTATGGTCACGATTTACTTGAATTTTGAAGAGCAAAGCATTACAATGACAAAAGTACAAAAAAGTCCAAAGGTGCCAATCTGGACTATAGACATATTTCATTAGTTCAGTAGCTAGCTTCATGTTGTTTCAGCCAACAATAAGCAGGTAGTACATAATGGGGTAATCTAAAAGTTAGACCATTTTTTTCAGGCAAACAAATTCGTCAAGTTAGGAATCATCTGGACTACCTTCTCTTTCTTCGGGTATCTTTTTATTCGCATTTCTTTCTATGTTTTTTCTTCAATAATTGTAGCGAAATGTATACTCTCTCGGGAAAATAGGTTTTAATATTCTCAAGCACCCACAAAACTCCATTTTGTCTTTAATCCATATCACTTTCACCTGGCCAGGGGTATTTTGTTTGCATTTGTTTATATTGGACACATGGCAACTTATGATATTCCATTCTGGACCAGATGAACTCTCGTTCGGCGAGGAGGACCTGTCCTAACCAACTCCATCATCACAATTAAATCAACGAATTCCTCCCTACTATTCCAATTGGATACAATTCATTCATGATTTTAACCTACACGGAATTTACGCACGCAACCGCGCATTTCACTACGAAAATCTGTCTATTCGGATGTTGAATGAGCGAGTTTAATATAGACTTAGTATTTTTTTTTAGACATTGAAGTGAGCAGTAATGGTCAGATTTTCAAAACTATAAGCTCTGTCATTTCTACTTTTGGTGTCAACTTTGTAAAATTATCCCCCTATCCCCCCCCCCCCCCCCCCAAAAAAAAAATAGAGAAAGGGGACATTATCTATGCATAAAGAGTATCTTGCAGCGGTTTCAGTTTTTTTGGAAACAGAATTCCTTGCTTCTTATTCGTCCTGTTCTTTTAATGAAAAAAAATATGGAGCGCCCGGTCCCGATCCCTCAGCCACCTCCCCACCCCCGGCTACGCGCCTGTTTATGACCACAAGTACGTTACCGAGGTTACAACTAAATGACAATGATAATATTGATCATGATCATTGCACTGTAGAAAGTACAAACACCATACAATCATATGGACGACATCAAAATCAGGAAAACTACATCTGATTCCAATCCGTTCGACCTATCAAAATCGCTCAACAAAGCTTTCAAATTCAAAACATTTAAGTATGTTACCGTGTTACAACTAAATGACAATGATAATATTGATCATTATCATTGCACTGTAGAAAGTACAAATCATGTGGACGGCATCAAAATCAGGAAAACTACATCTGATCCCAATCCGTTCGACCTATCAAAATCGCTCAACACCGCTTTCAAATTTAAATCAATTAATCTCAAACTCTAAATATTTGCTACCGATTGAAGGCGTCCTCGAGGAGGCAAACTGGAAGTGAAAGTTGGCATTGTGGCGTTCGTTGCGGGGGCTGTAGGATCCGATGCCCTCTCAATGGCGTTCTTTTTAATTCATAACAATGCTCGAATCAGGATACCATCAGGGTAATACAATACATGAGCATGATGACTCAATCGAGATTATCTTCATGCCATCCTGTCGGACTGTCTTATCTCGTTATTGGTCTGAGATTCTTGGTATATTTTCGAGAATTTTAGACCTCATTTCACCGCACAGGCCACGTATCCTGTCATTAGGATAATGATAACTCAATGTTTTGTTTGATTAGAGAGAAGAGTAAACAACCACAGAAACAGGTGACATCTTAACCACATTTTCATGTTATTTTACAGTTGTTCAATAATAAAGGATGACAGTTAGGGTATAACTTTAGAGAAAACAACACCTGACATGTTTACCGTTATGTGTCATGTTATATTTCCTTTCTCGAAAATGTGCAGAAATTATGCATACTTCAAACGACATGCAACACATATTAGAGCTTAATGTATATAACCAATATATGTACTTAATTTGTAGGTTGACACCATTGTCATTTTTTAAAGTTATAATTCAATAGAATGATTTTGGAACTAGAAACTTCTCAAAAGTTATCATAGATTGAAGAGGATATATAAACATAAAAACATATATAGATTCCTTGGTTATTCCAGCCATTGCCTTAACAGAATAATTGCACTAGGTTTCACCCCTCCTCCCGCCCCCCACCTCCTGAAAAATCCAAATATCTTATGATTAGATTATATTGATTAATAACTGAAATTAAGTAAAGGCACATGTAGAGAATAATAAGATGCTTTCTATTCAAAGAGAACATTTCGGCGAAAAGGGTGAATTTTGAGGGAAGTTGAGTGAATTGTTAAAATAATTTTAATGTATATTTTCAATATGAGTGGCCTCCTTCATTACTCTCGAATCTAACATATACCATGGATATTGTTAAAAGAAAAAAAGAAAAAAAAAACTTTCTAGAAATTCATTCAAATTTCACTCTATTTTGAATTTCGGTCTTTCCAGAGTGAGTATTTTACTTACTATTTGCTTACTACTGAACATTCAAAGATAAATCAGTTGATTGACATTAATTAGTGAGATGTCATCTTATCGAACCAATTGTATATATTTACTCACGGAATACAGTAGAATAAAGTGATTGACACATTTTCTTCTTTGCACTTCTTCAAAACGATTACCATGTTACTTTTTGAGGGATCGCATTTGTCAAGTTCTTATCAAAATAAAACCAAAAGTCAATATGGAATCAGGTTGTGTCAATTGAATCGAGAATTTGTAAGATGAGGAGGAGCACATTGAAATAATAATTATTGCGTCTATTGAATTGCCCGATACATTTTATATTTATTCTACCTAATATCTATAAATATCACAATTTTTCTACCGCTTTCTGTTCTGAAAAGGCTTTCGTTTTATAGGTATCTTTTGACGTCAAGGATTATTTCATGAAGAGATTGTCATGAAAGCATATTTACTCATCATTTCATTATTCTCATGCGTATATGAAAATAAAAATATAGTACGCTAAATTGTGTTTATTTTCTTGGGGTGGAGGTAAAGGAAACGCTGATTGCGAACGTACGTCTTGAAATTCCATTCAGTTATATTGATTTTCCTCGTAGAATATGCAGTGTAAGATACAATGGTCAATAAGATCTTCAGAAGTCACAAACCATCCAAATTTACCTCCTCAAGAATAATAATCAAATTCCAACAACGTCTTCCTCAAATCTATTGATACCTTCATCTAAATTTATACAGCAGCTTCTCTTAAATGGCTTCATAAACATTATTTTATTTAATTGTGGACCACCCATAAATAAGCATCGCTCTGGGAAACAGGAAGGTCAATTAGAAACCTTAAGCCTTTTCACATATCCATTCAAGAAAAGCAGTGGATGGCAAATATTTAGATTTTCAATATTAGCGGATCGGATTAAGGAGTTTAATAAAGTGATAATTATCGGATCAAGTGCAACGATTCGAGGCTACTTATACGACTTCGACCGCGTTTACACACAAAAACTAGTACTGAAAATTTCCAGTACAATCTGAGTAAGACTATATCAGCCATATATTTAGCATTGCAATTAAACGGGGCGAAGTTAAGCTCAGAGATTGCCTGACAAGCAAAACAAAAATAATAAAATGGAAATGGGATTTTTAGATGTGGAATGATCAAATCTTTAAATTGCTTGAGAACCGTTGGAAATTGGCTGGAAAAGATATAATTGGGTTGTTATTATTATTATTATCATAATTATCATTATTATTTTATCATCATTATCATCATTGTTATCATCCTTATTATCATTATTATTATTATTATCATTATCATTATCATTATCATTATTATTATCATCATCCTTATTATTATTATTATTATTATCATCATCATCATCATTATTATTATTAATATCATTATCATTATCATTTTTATTATTATTATCAATGATCATAAAAGATGGGAATTGCTGCTACCCTATTGGCGTTCAACAAGGTGGGGATTGAGCAATATTAATCTGGCTCTGTTCAGCGGAAAATCAGAAAATCAGCTAGAAATTAATAAAAATTTGCAGTTAACTGTATCAAAACATGTATCATTATCATTAATCATTATTATGGGACCGTCTGTACTATCTTAGTTTTTTAGTGTGAATTTTTACAGACTTTTTAGATTCGACAGATCTGGATTAAGATGATGAGATATGAGCCTGACACATGAATGGCGTCCAGGGAGTGTATTTGATAATCACAAATGTATATACACTTAACACCAGAGTCAAGTGCTAGAGTAAACATCGATGAGAATTCCTTCACTTGGACTCCTGGATGTGTTTTAAAGACAGGGAACCCCCTTTCCAGACGTTGCGAGAATGTAACATGGTATGTTTGGGGGAATATGATCCGTGTTTTTACCATGTGAGGATTTGTTTGAACAAAGAAATCCAACAATTCTAAGAGTATTAGATTAAAATGCATGCCAATAGAAGAACCCGACGATCACAAACTAATATTTTCGAGTCTCAAAAAAGTCTTATTAAATATATCGCTAATAATGTTTTCATTGTATCGTAAATATGTTTTTGAAAGCAAAATTTTAGCAAGCCAACATTTTACGTCACATTATCTTTAAAGGTTCTACTAAATCAGAGGTATTAGATTTTGAATACCACATTGGGGAGCCCATCCCCCTCAAAATCCCCTGGTTACAGGCTTTAATACTGGGTTTAAGAACGCATTTTGATCAGATTAAAGTCCAGCTGTCTTCATACATCATCAGGTAGCACAAGTGTGGGTGGCCATTGATACTTCAATTGAGCCCTTAAGTGCTATTATACTCTTTATATTAATTAAAATTAGGGCAAATTGCTCCTTAAGTGGGCTGACCACGAATGGACGTGAGTGTTTGAGAGATCCGCCGGTTTGACGCCCCTTCGATAGAGACCCTTTCACACTTTTGTAATCTGTCAATATTCTAAAATCTCAAATTAAGCCAACAATTGAACGGTTGCATGAAGCAATTTTCAAGGATTAATTCGTCCGTGTTTTCACGAAGTGACAGCAGCCAAAGGGTATTGTTGCATGAAGATAAAGAAATCCCGACACAGCGCCAATTCAACAAGCATCCTATCGAACAACGTGTTAATTCTATGTCCAATTTCAATGGACGTGTAACTCATTTCGTGTAACAGAATCCTCTGGCTCCCGTCACTTCGTGAAAACGCGGACAAATTTACCACTTTAAACAGGCTCCCATATTTTGTGTAATAAATGTTGAATTGACATTTTATTTTGAAGGGCGTAGTCCAGCGTAAAATGAATTCATTTTAAGGTCCTCAAGCATAGATGTACATATGGGATGCCTTTGGCTAACGACTAATTCATTGAGACTGCACTCGATTAGCGCACGTTTGCGTCAGCAATTCGTCTCAGACGCATTTTTGTACTTGGGTACTACACGAAACATTCAATTTAAGCCGGCATACGTTGGCTTTTAACACAGAAGTTGCACCTTGGAGCTACATTCTTAGAGAAAAAGTGAAAATTGGAATCTGTTTATCCCGTATTTGGAACCATCGATCTCCCCAAAAGTTTATATAAGGGCTAAAGGACCTATTTTGAAGAACCCAAAAGAGGGTTCCAAAGATTTGTGCCTAAAGGAATCTTTGGGAACGACCTTCAAAATTGTCACATACAGGATAATTACAGTATGTTTTGATATTGTAATTAAAATTGAAATTGAAATTGAAATTTATTCAGCACTTCAATTAAAAAAAAAATGACAATATTTAACAAGAGAAAGAAATCTTATAAAAATATGAAGTGATTGGATCATCGATAAAGTTAAACAAAAAACTTATATTTTGATGACCCTTACACATTTACAAGTTACAATTAAATACACGTAGAGAAAAATACAGAATGTTAGTGTTGTGGTGTGACTGGCCTCTTAGGCTACCTACTGAACGATCAGCTTGTCCGTCTCTAAAACATTATTGGGCCTCTATAACAAGAACAGCAAAGGGACTGATGAATGACACATTGACACCTTGCCAAATATGAGGCATTTTCGGTGAAACGATTAATTGCTGGTGACAAAAAACATTAATGTGTGCGTGCGTGTGCGTATGTGTGTGTGTTTTACAAAGTGTGAGGTGGCTATGTGATATGGCTTATGGTGTTTTTGTATTTATGTTTTGATGAAATCTCGAATGAAATATAGTTTTCATAACGCCTGGAGAAAACGTTTGAGTGATCGTGTGTTTTCATTGGCAGTGTGGGTTTGTGAAGAGAGAATACGAGAGCGTGTAAATGTGTCTGTGTTTGTATTTGCGTGTGAGAGTTTGCATAAATAGGTGTACGTGTGAGTGTTTTCTACTTGTGTGTGTGTGTGTTTGTGAAAGAGTTTGTGCGCCTGTATATGTACGTGTGTGTTCAAATGTGCGATGTGGGTGTGTGTAGGAGAACATGTGTTTGTGAGTGTGCGTGTGTGTGAATGTACATATATATATTTGTGTGCTTGTGTGTGTGTGCATGTATGTATGTATGTGTGTATGCGTGTGTGTGTGTTTGTAAGCACAGTGTGGGTTGGAAAGTGAGAATGTGTGGGCATATACGTGTCTGTATTTGTCTCTGCGTGTGGCAGATAGTGGGGTGCGCATGTGTGTGTGTGCATGTACGTTAGGCGCTTTCTTACTGTGTATTTGAAATGTTTTTGGCTTTTAACTATTAATTTGGCTTGATAACAGGATGAAACGGAACAATAAGCCAAAATACGAGAACAAATGTTTTTAATTCACTCAGCACTCTAATGGAAAACACATACTCTGAAAGAGGTAATTGCTTTGTTTTCATGCTGTTTTCCTTTTTATTTCGGACATGCCGAGATATTTTCATCATCAATTTCCTTATATTTTGTCATGATTATGTAACTTTGAACATATTTACGACATTAATTGCTCTTAATTTGTTTGTTCCAGTTGATTATCCTTTATAGATTATCCATGCTTTATTTTCATTTAATTTCCAAATCATCAATATCAACGATGGGCGCATCTTAATTAATATAAGTCGGTGCAAACGGAACTGTACATTATGGTCATTTTTGTTCTTGTTTTTATGTCATTTGCCCTCAGTTGGGAGATGGTATTAAATTCTACATTGACAGTAACGGAATTACGCGCCATTGAAAATTCTATTTTGCTTGTTATAGACTTATGGCTCAGTGAAAGACTATCGGAGGCTGGTAAACTCCAAAATATATAGTATAAAATAAATGCTATCATTATTCTCTTAGCATGCTTAGAGGGTAGAAAACTTTCCTCAGGATTGGCTCTACTGTTTGAAGAGCGTCGCGTACGTAACGGAAATAAATCAGAGAATTTGTTAGTTTGAGGTCATTAAACAGTACATAAAATTGAAATATTAAATAAAACATATAACTGAAGAATAATTTTTCAAATACGACTAAACTCTATTATATACTTATATACTAAATATATCAGAGGCAAACTATCGTGGAAATACTGTCTTATAGAAAAGTTAGGGTTAATTTCAGAAATAACGTCTGAATTTTTATGTTACTGAATCTGCTGAACGTGAGTCAGCATAACTGGACATTTAATTGCAGCCGTGTCTGTAGACGAACAACGGCGATTGTCTGCATAAAACACACAATTTTTAATGATTTAATGTAGTTTTCCGTCCCCATCAAGGATGGCTTTCTCGTTTGTTATCCCATGACATCTTACATAACAGGCGAAATGATACGTGCACTTGGAGCAAAATGGACGAAGACATTGGACAACATAAGCAAACCCCTTTCAGGTCTTCACAAAGCATTAAAAGAAGAGTATACCCAGAATTTTAAACTTTTCAGGAGTAGAAAAATCAGAGCAACAGGACAAAAAATGAGAAAGATTGGACGACTAATAAGAAAGTTATGAATGTTTAAATACTTAGATAAATTGGCAACAGATGATTTAATACCATCATCCTCATCTACATCCTTTTCATCTTCATCCTCATCTCCATCTCTTTAAGATTTACAAAAATCGTGATATTAATTCTGCGCATCGAAAAATTATACTGATCAATCATATTAGTTCTTCTCAGGGTTGTCTTATTTTTTTTTTCAAGCAATTTGCTTACAAGATAATCCTTCTTCTATGATTTACATGTTAAACAGTGTATTGTTGACAAATTGTCATCACAGTTTAAAGTATTTTATTGTATATTTATGTTCATTTTTGTGACCTTTTGTCAAAACGATACTCTTGAATCATGTTATTTTATACTGTACTACGAAATTATGTTGTATGCAGAAGAAAATAAATAAACTAAACTAAACTAAACTAAAACTAAACTACTAGGTCATAATGACCATTACATTATATCTATATCAATATAGTATTATTTTTCCAAAAAATACGATTTCATCCGTACTTTAACTACAGGATATCTTCATGATTATACAGGTAGATACCCTATTTGCATAACATTAATACAGACTTTGAATCTTTCTGTAGAGAGAAATGGCGTATTTGAACCATAAGTAAAAATGAAATGATTATTAGTTTTTTTATTACTGGTCCGGTTTTCTTCCTTTTTTGTCTTCTGCTCATCAAAGTTTTCTGCTCTTGCTGTAAGAATATTATTTTGGGTAGACTAGCTTCCCCATTTATTCATTAAATAGGTGCGATAATTGTTCTACAATTGCAGTAAGAAGACGAGAAATTTATTTCGCTTTGAGAGATGTGATGAAGATTTGAATGGGCGTTGATTCCTTTGTCCAATTTACTTGTCCATTCTGCTCGTTGTGTGTAACATAACAAGCGAAGTCGTACCTTTCATGTTCCATCATATGAAATACCTCACTGACAATGGTGAATCACAATGTTCACAATGACTAAGAATGCTAAGGTATGCCAAATATGTGTGGAATGTGCTCTGTTTTCGGATGATTTTCAAAGAAACGGCTATGAAGTTGCCAAAATGTTCATATGTTTTCACAATAATGAGAGAGATGTGAGACATTATGTAGATAAACTACCTGACCATTTTTTGAAGAATTCAAACGTTAAGAATGTGCCCCTTGCTTGTATCATATTCAGATATGAGCTAAAAATTAATTTCCCTATGAAATGTCAAGCTCGAAAACATCTGTATATTTGGGGTGAAGATAAAATTGACTCGGGAAGTCCCATCCGAAAATGTCAAATTGTCAAAATTGGTTAACAATTCACACCCAAAAAATGCCGAGATGTTTAGCTTCAGCCCCTTCTCCCTCCTATCCCATGATCATTGACGCTTCAACCAGGACTGTGGAACCGTGAGGGGGTTTGAGGCTACAGCCCCAGACCCCTTTTTTCAGTTTATACGTATAGGGTTATGGGAATGATTGCATATGTTAATCCACAGCCCCGATGTTTCAAAACTTTCCACGCCCCCTGTCAAGATAGTATACTGTTCGAGACCAGCCCCCCCCCCCCCAACTCCCTCCCTCATTTCCCTATGAACATGGCACAGGGTGACGAAACATGGTGTGAGTGAGTACCTTAAACACAAAAGCAAGCAAATATTGTTGAGAACTTCAGTCTTTACGCATCTGGACGCAATAGATTCACTGATGAGTTAATCTGGCTGAACTTTGCCTAACCTGAAATGTTGGCATCTTTAAACATTTGAACTATATTGAAGTCAAACAGTCAGTTTTGATTTTCAAAAGCGTGCAACATTGGGATGCGCGTGGGCTTGAATGGTAAAGCACTCCTTATATCATACCTTATCCAGATTTAGATGATGAAAGCTAGAAATGTAAAGTTTACTTCGTTCCATCACCCTCCCTAGTGTAAGACAAGACTTTTTAAAGCAGTAGAAATCTGGCATCCTCCGCAAAAAAGAGGAAATAACTTTTCACCAGAATATTTCTCGTCATCCTTCACATTTAAAAATTCGCCCAAGTTTATCTAATGAAATAATGATACATTTCAGGTATACTCTGCCGACACCCACTGACGTAGGCCGTTTCTCACCGCTGACTCAATTATATCGTCTGGAGAAGCTTATAAAGTGTGAAACTTTTAAGTGCATTCCATCTTAAATCACCACTGCCAAAGTTTCAGCCGATACATATATATCGATGATTGAGATGGGGGGGGGGCAGATCTTAAAAGTGGAAAAATTTGTAACATATTTTTCTCGACACGCATTTCTGCAAGTCCCTGTCATGCCGCGCATATAAACCATACGGGCGTATCAAGAGTCGTCGGTTACTATGACGACGTCTGGCTACAAATTTTATATTTTTGTTATTTTTCCTTTAGATATTTCTTTATGTTTCTTACTTTCTTCAATTATGTTTAAATCGATTTTGCATCTTTTGATCCTTAAATCCAATTAACATTTCGTTATTCCTCCTCCATATCGTTTATTTTATTCACCGCATTACTTCTCAATTTTCTTTTCTCAACAGGTAGATCTGATCCTATTTTTATCAGCCTCATTTGTCTCCGAGATTCGCTGACGAGAAATTCTTATAATTCATTTGCATGTCATCAAATATTCCCAGAGCATAAATGTAGTTTTGTCTGTCCGTCAGCATGTAAATCAAAGTTATCCAGCTGTTGTTGATTAGTTACTATACATAATTAATTTTATCTGACTGATCTCTCTTATCAAATTTTGGTCGTCATCTTCTTCTACTGCTACTACTACTTCTTTTTCTTCTTCTCCTTCTTCTAATACTACTAATAATACTACTACCTGAGTACTACTACCACTG